>JAQZBX010021774.1:0-32036 GCA_029593785.1 Cabassous unicinctus
ACCATTGGCATTTTCATGAATTCTTTATTGTTAGTAAAGTAATACATCCTTGTTGCCAAAATATTTTTGAACCTTTCAAAAGTATATCAGCAAGAAACAAATTTTCTACAAAAATGGGTGTCTCTATAAATGGTTAGCATCAGACCTTTAGCCTGATACTCAAGAGGCACTCCACACAGCACAAATGCTGGGAGGGTGGTGGTATAGCTCTCATGCATCCTTGGCAGCATCACTCCTGTGATGATGCTAAGACTTTCAGGGTTAGCAGAGACCTGCATCCATTTAACCTGGGAATGTCCCTTTCCCGGTAGGGGTGGTGATGGTGGTTCTCTCACCCACCCACCCTTTGAGGAACTCTCCTGACTGAAGCCTGTCCACCACCTGTGCTACTGATCTGCATCTGAACCACTGGACCTATCCTCTGGCCCCATCCTTCCAGTCCCCTTCCTGCTGCCTGATACCTAAGGGGCAACAGCCTGTGTTCCCTATCCCAGTTTCAACTAGCCTCCAATGGACATATCTGGGCTTTGATCTCTGCTTACCTGACCAAGCTGTGGCCTGGTTTTCTACTTCTGGTGACCCATTCTGTATGTAATTCCTGACTCCTCCCTGACTTGAAGCCTGGCTTGAAATTGACACTTAGACAATTTGGAACTTTCAAGACAGAGTGCAGTGGTCTCTGAAGCAAAGACTTTCTAGATATGTTCCTGAAAACCGTGGGTCAACAGTAGAGCAGGAGCCACCACCCCCAGGACACTTAAGCAATGGAGCAAGTTACCTCGTGGCAGGGCTTTTGGGATAGGTGTCCCTGACTCTCTCAGTTATTGACACAAGGGGAAATATAATGAAGCACCAGCACAGTGCTAGGCTCTGAGTAATCTCTTAACACATGTGGGTTTGTCTTCCCTTTAAACATCTGAAAGGCTGAGAGGATAGGCTAAGAAAATAACTGGATGCTGTGCGTCTTGGTACGTGGGGTATGTTAGTCCTAGAAAAACAAAAAGAGAAAAATCTTCTCCTCTCATTATCAGTTGCATTTTCAGTTTTTATACTCTTTTTGTGACTTTCTTTTGATTTATTTCTTTATAAACATCTTTCTTTTTTTCTGTTCTCGTTTTTTCATACCTCATTCATTCCTGCATGGGTCTTGTGGACTGCTGGTGGGTCACAGCCTGGGACTTCCCTTCTGCAGCCAGTTAGCTGTAGCTGCAATGGTTCTCATTGAATTCTCTGTGACAACAGAGCCCCAGCTCCTGACCTTTCCTCTGTGATTAACTTCTCCTGCTGCAGTGGTCTTAGACATAGAGCTCTTCCTGATATTTTCTAAGTCTGTCTCCTTCCGGTAGACTGAGGAGACATCAAAAGGGCAGGCTATGCCAGGCTTTGATGTTGACCTTTCTGGGTTTTCTTCCAGGCTTTATCTTTGTAACTCGTGTTCATTTCAGTCAGGTCCAGTGTCTTGGAGCTCTAGAAGGCATCTCCCCTCCCCCTGCCATAGGTTACCCCAGGAAGCCACAGGGCCACACTTGGAAGGGCATGTGTTCTCTCCTCCCTCTTTCACCAGTCAGCTCCAGTGATGTACATGTGTCTTGCATTAGCAACCCATCTCCACCTCAAGCTCAACCTGAGCTTACCTCCACCATTGTGATGCTCTGGCTGCCAAAACCACAAATGAAAACTCAGTAGTCTTTGCCTCCTCTCCTGATCTAGAATCACTCATGACCTCCTCATGGATCCTCATCCTCTGTTAATGCTCATAAATCAGAGAGGGTTGGGTTGGTAACCAGAAAAGAAGTTAAATATTTTCCCATAAGAAAATTTTGCTTAACTCATACATTTGCACCAGCTCTACTTTGCAAGCCGTATTTTCTGCCTCTTATCAGCTGTGACCTTTGTCAAGTCACTTAAGCTCTTTGAGCCATAGATTCCTCTGTAAATTATGGAGATAAGCCTTTTGAGATTGCTGTGAAGATAAAATGAGATCATCATAGATCTGCCTAGGATGTGCCCCATAGCACCCTGGAGGTTTCCTTGCTACAGTTTGCACACACAGAATAATTTGCTTATTTAATGTCAGCTTTGCTATTCATTGTAAGCTCCAAATAGGCAAGGATCAGGTCTATTTTTTTCTATCCTCCATCCCCAGCCCGGCATAGTACCTGACACATAGTAATATTCTTTGATTGACTAACCAACATATAGAAAATAAAATATAACATAAGATGTTAGTTTTCTCTCTTTCCCCCTCCCAGTTGCCTTTTTAAAATTCAAGCTTCTGGGTGACTAGTTTATTTTTCTCTTATGGACACTACAAATTGTGTTATATATCCTGTTTCCCTCTTTAGGTTGGCAGCTAGAGTTCTCAGAGCCAAATTTGTGGTTATCCCAGCAGATGTACAGAACCTCACCCATAGCTTCTGTTTTTTTCCTTTTGCCCTGATTTTTTCCCTATTTTGCTTGCCATATTGGGCATATTCATAAAAACTGCCCTAAGCCCTGTTGAGAACAAAAAGAAGTATCAATGAATTAACTCTAGATAGCAAGGCAAATATAGTTTTATTCTGGCTACGAAGTATCCCCCTTGCTATTTTATGTTTTAACTACAATGATCAAATAGACATTTTTCCTTAAGTGTAGAAAATGGTTAAAAGAAGTTAATATTAAGAATGTAGTACTTGAGACTTTGAAGTACAAGCATTTGGGCTAGTCACCATTAACTGTGTGACCATGGGCACATTTTCTTAACTTTTCTAAGGATCCATTTCTGTTTGTTTTTTTAATCTATAAAATGGACGATATAAATAAGATTATTCGAGGATTAAATGAGGTAAGGTAAAGGAGAGCATCCCGCAAGCTCTTGGTATCTAGTGTCCAGTCTGTCTTTATTATTCTTGCTCTGCACGAGGCATCATGGTTACCTCTGGGACACAGGAAACGTATTCAGTTCTCCTATTGATTGACAATCTGGAATAACCGTACAAATTAGCACGTGTTTTATGCCAAGTAGGTAACCAGACAAAAGTCTCTAAAAGTGAGCTGTTAGCAGCCACTGGGGTGAGCAAAGTGGCACTTGCTGGGCAGCCCAGAGTCAGTAGGACTTCAAGGAGGAGCCAAACTGCCGGCCGTGGGGACACCATGTGACTAAAGGCTCAGAGGCAAGTTTGGAGCTAGGGGGTTCAAAGGCGAGGGTGCGGGAAGTCCGACAGAATGTGGAGGGTCTTAGGACTTGGCACAGCTGAGAGTCCACCCTCAGGGAGCAGTTCAGATGAAAACTCCTAACCTCCTTCCGCTTCTCCTTGCACCAGCTATTTAAATGCCTGTCTCCTGGAAAACAATGAGCTAGTTTGTCTCAGTAGAATGAAGTTGGATTCTAGTCTCAGTTCTGCCACTTGCTAGCTGTGTGGCCTTGGGTGAGTTATTTAGCTTCCCCAACCTTAGTTTCTTCACCTGTGAAATGGTAGTAATAATAATTACTTACCTCATACTGTTGTACGAAGGATCCAGTGAGAAAACTCCTGGCAAGCACTTAGCCTTGAACTAGCTCCTGCCAAATTCACAGTGAACGGTGGCTGCTCTATGCATCACTGGCCATTACAGCATCATAAGTAAGACCAAAACTATGATTATTTATATTCTCCAACAGGATGTGTTTTATGGTCTTCATCCTTGAGCTTTCTCCCATTTTTTTGTCCTTTAACCTCCCTAACAATGTCAGGCTTTATTATTTCAGAGCAGAATTGAGAAGCTGTGTTTACATTTTGTTTCTTGTAAAAAAAAAAAAAAAAACTCAAATGAATACCTCCTCTTTCAAATTTTTTCTTTCCTTTAAAAAGGAAAGACTTGTGGGATCCCCTTTGTAGATCAGGGTATTTGATTAAGAAACTGTTGTGCCTCTGAGGTAAGATGGGTGCAGTGATGTATACTTTGTAATACTAACTACGCATTTATAATGGTGGGGGCGGGGCATAGAAAAAAAGAAAAGTAGTGGACTTTCCAAATCTGGGCACCCCTAAGCCTTATTCCTTCCTGATGTCAAGGAGGTGAAACTCATCTGTAGGGGAGTAGGAGTTAGGGGGTTTTCCTGCCCCTTCGTACCCCTCCGCCTTTATTTGGGGAGCTGTGTTTTATGTATTTGAGCAGCCAGTGTTCTTTTATTTCTCCTGACTCTTTTCCAATTAGTAGCCACTCACCTCAGGGGAACATAATTAAGAGGGCTCTAGTTATCTGGGGGAAAGGAATTAAACAAATTGTGAGAGTGCAGTAATAATGAACAGGGACTACCAGATCATTAATAAGACTGCAGTATCCATATTCATGCAAATTCATGAGCTCATGTGGTGGGACTTACCTGTAAGAGAAGTGCTGTGCACCACAGGCCCACAGTTCATGAGAGAATAGGGTGAATAGTCCCCTTGGTATACCAGCACTGGCTTCCTTTTGGCTTTCCTACTGAATATGAGCTGTGTGAAGGTATGGTCAGAGCGTGGGTTTTCAGTCCAGCAGCCCTCAGTTTGAATTCTGGCTTCATCACTTAAGCTGTGTGACCTTGGGCAAGTTACATCACTTTTCTGAGCCTGCTTCCCAATCTGAAAATGTGGATAATAGCCCTGCCTGGCAGAATTGGTTTCAGAATTATATGTGTAAGTAAAACATGAAAGTACCATCCCAGAGGCTAGATTATGGTAACTCAATAAGTGTTAGTTCATTTTCCCCTTAGGAGGGTTCAAACGAGATAACCTTTCAGGTGAAGGTCATTATATTGTCATTGCCTTGACACCAGGAACAGAACCCCTTTCCTTTGCAGGGGAGAGGGAACAAAAAGTAGCTTTTACTCTTCCAGGATGTAACTGATAAAGTCAGATAGTGTAATAATTCTCAGAGAACAAAGGCCTAATTCATGTAAGATGCACAATGACTTCCTATAATCGCTGTCAGCCAAACAGCAGTTTCACACAGTTGTTGTGACCTGCCTATGCATGATCTTGGTCATAGCTTTTAATATTATCTCTGCTTTAATTTGTGTGTGTGGTTGGTTCTGCACGTGTTATGTTTAATTGCCATTTAAAATGTCTTCAGTCACTTCTCGGCCTTTTGGCTAAGCTCAAGTGTAAAATGTCTTCAAAATTGCACTATGATTTAGCAGGGAAATGTAAAGTCACTGTGAATGCTGAAAGGCACCAGAGCAGAGGAAGCAAGGTGTCCGTTTGCTATTAGTGAAGCAGAAATTTGCATTCATATTTTCTTCAAAAGCAACATAAGTTCTCTATAGGACCTGAAAAAAGAATATAGCATCTAGTAGATGAATTTTTATGTTTTGTTACTGGAATTCTCTGTGGAAAAACATGGACATTAATGATTCTGAGTCAGAAGATATTTCAGATGAGTTAGACTCTGAGTGTGAAGTTTTTTAGGAATAGTTTAACCAATTTCCTTTGCTCTTCCCCTTTTTATGTATGCCCACAATTGATATATGGTTTTACAATTTTGTCTAAAGTCAAGAGCTCTTTCAACAAATATAAAATCACAATTCTAAGTGATAAGAAAGCAGTTAATCATAGTTTACTTGGTAGTTTTTCCATGTTTGGTGGTATATAAAATAAAGAGTAAAGGCGCCCTCCCAAAGAAATTGATAAGTAACCCTACTTAACTCAGGGGAGTAGATAGGTGACAAGAGAGGGTGCTCGGAAGTTAGAAACCCCCTTTATAGGGATGATGTGTGTCAAGCCTCTCACATTCATTATTGAGTCTCAGCTATCCTCACCAAGGGTTTATCTTGGAGCCAAGTGTCCTTCAGAACCAGGGCTGGAACAAGAAATCCCCTTCCAGGTGATAGGAGAATAGGTCCAATGGCACCAGCCATGCCAGGAGCTGGAAGAGAACCCATTTGGACATTTGACACCAATCATGTGCAGCTCCTGTGCTCATGGGTTATAGTAGCCCTTGCAACATCCTGAATGATTCCATTGGGGATGGTACTTCACTTTTGGAAAACATTTTGCCAAGATATATCGAAAGATATATATATCTTATATATATATATAAAACAAAAACCTGTTTGTTATAAAACAAAAACAGTCTTTCTCTTTGACTTAGTATTCACATATCTAAGAATTCATGTACATGAAATTGTTCATTTTCATTACAGTGTTACATAAAATAGTGAAAAGTTGGAAGCTACTTATGTCTAAGTCTAGGTATATGGTTCAATAAATTATGGTACATCCATATTTGGTGGAATATTGTGTAGTCTTTAAAATAATAATCACAAAGCCTGTAAACAATATGAGAAATGCTAATGTAGCCATTGAGAAAACATTATAATTTTACTCTATAATTGCAATATTAAAAGGGAATATGCAAAAATAAAAGTAGTTCTGTTAAGTTGATGTGATCATGGGTGATTGGTCCCCATTCTGTTCATCCAACCCCCCCTATTTCTCTTTATAGTAAAGCAAACAAACAAACAAGAAAAAAAAAAAAAAAAAAAAAAAAAAAAAAAAAAAAAAAAAACAGGTTTCCAAAGAATATGAGTCAGAAACTACAATAACTACTGAAATGTATGGAGACTAGAAATTGTTTTCAGAACATACCTATAATTACCCAATTACATATTTGCAACATTGAGATGCTAAAGAGACTCTGGGTTTCTTTTTCTTCCCTTTCCCTCCCTACACTTGGAATTTGTAAGTAATATATATGCAGAGCAAAAATGCAGTAGATTTAGGGATATATTTGAGGCTTTTTAAGTAATGATGGCATTGTAAAAGGTATTTGTCCAAATTTGCATTCATACAAAACATGGAGCTGCTATGAATTCAGAATAAATATGTTTGAAATATTTTCTAAATACAGAGCAGTTGCAGCCCTAACAATACTTGGCTAAGAAACTATGTTTCTGTGATAGGCCATAATTATTCTTTGGAAAATTATTGGGTTTAAAAATGTGCCTACCTAAAGATGCCTAAAGAGTGGTCCCACTTTGTTTCATCTTACATCTGCAATCACTTCTGTAAGGCTCCTTTTTCCTCTTTCAGGGCATCATTGATTTTATTGCAGGACAAAAGGGCATGGCATTAAGCCTACATATTTCAAATTCTAGAAAGTTTTTTTTTTTTTTCTTCAGATAAGAGCCTGTGGTTAAATTATACACAGGGCTTTTGCTGTAGGTATTTATTTTCACCTTTTTCTCACACATTTGAATGTCTTTTTCACTATTTTAATTCATTTGTTGGAAGTTAATTTCAGTTCTGAAATTCTAATTAAAACTCAGGGTCATTGGTCAATTGCATGATTAAATGTAGAAACTGGAAAAGTTGATAAGATTTGGTTAAATATTATGGATTTGAGTTTTTCTCCCTTCCATGAGTTAGGCTTTGCTTCTGGACACATTAGTAAGTGGCCATTTTTCGGGAATTGTGCACTCTTCCTGCTTCCTTTCATTACATTAGGCAAGGTTCCACTAGATGAGACATTTGCAGTCTTAAGACTTCCTGCCGGGGTTCAGACTTTGTATTTTTGACATTGAAGCTGCCGTATTCCTGAAGCTACTTAATTAGAAGCACATTCATTTCAGTGTACACTGGAAAATGCTTGGACAGCAGAGCCAGGCACACTGGGAAGTTTGAGTATTTGTGTAGCTGGCAGCTAAACTAATGGTTAACAGTTTTAAAGGGAAAAAAATATCATAGGGCATTTGCTTGCCCCTAGAAGTGAAGAGAAGCTGAATGTGCACAGCAAATACCAAAAAATAAAAAAAAAATAAAAGAAAAGAAAAAAAGAACAACTTCACTTTTATTGCAGTTGTGAATATAGTTCTTACTGGGGCTATTATCAAATACAAAAGTCTTCTAGAAGAATAGTTCCCAAACTGTGCTGCTAATATTCAAGTCTGTTTTATAGGCTCCCAAGATATCTTACTGCTGAGATCTGTAGTAAGGAGGACATTTTAAATTATTATGGGAAAAGATTTTTGCTTAAAGAATTTTATTTGATAATGAGAGAATTGCACCCTAATTTTTAAATGTTTGAACAACTTTAAAATGAACATTTGGTCTTTAACAACCTTCATTGTCTATCCATTGCATTCTGGATAAAGCCTTGGTATTCGGTTGGAAGCAAACTTCTCCTGCCTTATTTCTTAGCACTCCTTGTTTCCCCAGCTCTGTCCCCAGGAGAGCCTCCATGTTGGTCTACCTCTACTTCCCCAGCTGCCCCAGAGGAAAGGTTCCTGGTCACCCCATTCTGAGCCAGGTACCTTTCCTCTAGGTTCATAAAATACCCTCTGCACCTTTCACAAGACATGGCATATGCTGGAGAGTCAAAAGGAAAGTTCCTCTCTACTCCTTGGCCACCCCAACCCTTCCCTGAAGAAAAAGAAGGCTGTATGGCAGCGGGACTGGGGATTTAGTTTCAGTATCATGAAGACAGTGTGACACAGAGGAAGGAACATGTCCTTTGGAGTCAAATCCCAGGTTTACTGCTTACTTAGTTTTGTGGCATTAGGCAAGCAATTTAGCCTCTCCAGGTTGGTTTCCTCCTCTATAAAATGGGAATAATAATACCTATATTACGAGGTTGTTGTGTGAAACAGAAAAGACGCATTTAAAGTTCCTCATCCAATCCCTAGCACATTTATCATTGATAGGTAGCATTATGAATGACAAAGTGTACACAAACATACACACACACACACACTCTCTCTCCCCCTCTTTCCCTCCCTCCCCTAAAACCAAAAGAAGGGAGAATCAATCCAAAATGCTCAGGTTTTAAAACTTGGAGTTGGGTTCTCGTTCCCTGCTAAAGTTACTAACTTAGGGAACTCATTGCCCTGTAAATGAAGCGTTTGAAAGATGCTTTATGAATTGTGATATCATTGGATGGCATGTGTATATTTGGGGAGAAGATACCTGCTGGCATATCTCCAAGTACTTTGTCCAGTCAGACAGATCACATCTCCTGATGGCAGAAGGAAATAGCAAATGAAAATCATTCTTCTTTGAGACCTGTTGTTATGCCCTGCATTTGACCTTGTTAACTGCCTTTTCTGTTAAAATTGTAGCAATAATAGTTCTCATTTGCACCAGGAGCTGTAGTAATCATTTGACGTATATTTTCTCCCATTCTAATAGCAATCTGCCAGTTAGATTCCAATATCCCACTTTAAAGGTAAAGCCATTGAGGCTCTGCAGTCACATAGCTGCTATTTGGAGACTAACACCAAGATGGGTGCTCTTCCTACGAACCCGTGCTGCTTGCAGCGCTGCCCGCATTTTGAAATTCTTCTGAAGTTTCTGGGCTTGGGAACAAAATGTCATATTAGGATTTTTGTTGTGAAAGGAAATGTAACTGTGCATACGTTTATTAAAACAGTTTTTCTCCAAATAGTGAACCATCTGTAATTTTCTGTCAGAAGCAACAGACATTAAAGCAGCTGTGTGTCTCTGTTTCTCTTCACAGTGCTCCCATGCCCTACCTCATAGGAATCCATTTAAGTTTAATGGAGGTAAGTTGGCTTCTTTCCTCCCCAGATCTTTCTATTTGGAATTGTGTCTTGCTACATGGGAGTGAAAACAACACGGTATCTGAATTCACAGCTCTACACATAGGAGCATGTCGAAACAACACCTTTGCTCAGTCCCCTTCCAGGTGCCCAGAGTTTAGCATTCAACTTAGACACTTTCCACAGGGCTCTTGTTTTTAATGTTTTTCTACTTTTGCTTGGAGAGTGTCGATGTTCATGGGTGAAGGAGTGAAGGTAGGGGAGGCAGAAGAAAACAGTTCTTCAAGGGTTTGAGTGAGGAAAGGGCAATTTTCCACTTTTCAAAATGATGTTCATTTAAATCACTATAAAAATATTACACTTTTTCATTTGTAGAAAATATGATGGAAAAAAATATATGGGAGTATAAAGAAGAAAATTAAAATTATCCACAATACCACTATTCCAGATTCAGCCACTGTTAGCATTTTACTGTTCTTCCTCCTAGTCTATAGTCCATGAATATATATTTTTTTATAAGTGTTCATAGTTGACAGGTTATAGATTTATATACTTTTATGTTTTTATTTTAGTTAACATTAGGGCACAGGGATTTCTACATTTTTTTTTCCATTCTCAGGAATACTAATTTTTAATTTGCTACCTGTTATCCCATTATTGGATATATCACAACTTAACCATTTTCCTATTGTGGTACACTTAAGTTGTTTATAATTTTTCACTATTGTAAGTAGCATTGCAGTGAACATCTTTATCTGCATTTTGACTTATTTCCTTAGCATAGAACCCCTAAAGTAGAAATGCTTGTTCAAAGCCATAAATCTGATGCCAGATTGCTTTCTGTATGGCTGTACCAATTATATAGAAATTATTTTAAAGGACTGTTCTTTGCTTTTTTAAAGTTTGAGCCAAGTTACATATGAACTCTAAACCTTTCCCTCCCCAGGAAAGAGTTTAAATTTGCACTAGAGCAAAGTGGGGGTGGGAAGGGGATCTTGGCCTGTTTTGCAGAGGAGATAAGCTCTCAGAGGGAAAATCTAAAACCATGTCCGCCTGTGATGATGGTTTGCATGTCTTAAAGGAAGTGCTACTTCTCTTCTTCTGTTCCCTTCATTCACGTCGACGAGGACCACCTGCTTCTTCACTATCTGTTGCACACTGTGCTATTGTGCTTACGAAAATGAAACAAGTTGGTTATCGAAAAACCTGTTTGTTTGACATTGAGAATCTTGATCAAAATAGACCACAAAAATCTGCTCAAATTTCTAATTTGACAGGACGGCCATGTGGCTCCTACATTCTGTTAACAGTTCCTCCCTGTCATCACCCAGCCCTAAGCACATACAGTACACAGTTTATGGACTATCTTGGATGATGTATTTAGATCAGATTGAAGAGATTTCTTCTGTGTTTTACCTTTGTAAAGTTTGGGATTATATTCAAAGCTACTCTATGAAATATTAAAATTAAAAGTGAATATTTTCTAATAGACCTTTAGTGCCAATTGTTGTAGAGTTTGAAATGATCTAAAGACCTTTGGTCTGGGAAGCGGCTGTGGCTCGATTGGTTGGGCTCCCGTTTACCATATGGGAGGCCCCGGGTTCGGTTCCCGGGGCCTCCTGGTGAGGGCAAGCCGGCCCGCACGGTGCGGTGAGCTGGCGCAGCAATATGGCTCAACAAAGGGAGACAAGCAGACACAGAAAAATGCAAAGCAAGATGGACACAGCGAGCAAAAGCAGCAAGGAGGGGGATAAATAAATAAACAGATAAATAAAATCTTTTAAAAAAAAATAAAAAATAAAGACGTTTCGTCTATCAGAGTACATGATTCTCTCCTGCCTCTCCTCCTACCTTTCAGATTCCTTTTTGCATCCCTGTATCTTCAGCATTCTCTGAGTTTCCAGTCTTGGCTTTCTTTTCTTCTCTACATGTCCTCCAGTCATCTCGTTTAAGCCTTTTTGTTTCAGCAACGAAGTCAATGTCAACGACTCTCTTCTCTGATTCTAGCACTGGCCTGTCTGTCTGAACTTGTGGTCCAAATTTTCAAATACCAATTGAACTTCACCTAGATGTACTATAGATGCTTCAAATACGCACACACACAGTCACTCCGTTCCCATTCTGGGGTTCCCAGTCCCTCTGAATTGCACCACTAAGACAAGCCGAGCATGGCTGCGTGCTCCTCTTTCTCACTCTTTCTCTCTAAATAGTCATCAAATCTCTGAAATGTCTCTCAAGACTTTTCCTTCTTCTCTGCCTTCGTTGACACTTTGCTTTCTTGGAGTCTTGCAAAGCCTTATTCATTCATTTGATAAGCAGAACGAGGGCCTCTTACGTTCCAAGCATTTTGCTAGGTCCTGAAGGTAAAAACGATGAATGTGAAATTCAGTCCATAGTCCTATATTAGTGCAGTGCCTTCTGCCTGGTCACTCTACCTTTTAGTAGCCCACGTTCCAACCTACCTCTGCACTGCCCCTGAGTTCTGCAGTTTTCCGCTGCTCTCAAACCTTCTGTCCTATCACTGTCCCTTCTTAGCCAGTGTTCTCACTGATCTCTAAACATATCCACATTCTTCCACCTCTGCCTGGAAAAGCTCTGCCCTTCTCCATCTCTTCTGAGAAGTCCTCCCATTTTGTTTTCTTCTCTCATTTCCTTCACTTACTTCTTGCTCTGCATCATAGCTGTTTGTGTCTCTGTCCTCTCAGTCATCCTCTGGAGCATGAGTTCTTAGAGAACAAGGACTGTACTTCATCCACTGTGTTATCCTCAGCACCTAGCAGACCTCCAAGCAGTTAGTATCATCTCAGTGAATGCTTTCTGAAAAGAAAGGTTGAGGAAATACTTGGAAAGCTGAAATTTGGAAGGCATTTAGAGGCCCTCTGGTAGGCATCACAGTTTTCTGGGAACCCAGTGCCATAATTTTACTTAAAGATGGGAGGAGTAAATTTTTTACTTCTTTTTATATGGTTCTAAATAAAACCATAAAAAACAAGGCCTTTTGTAGTAAAACATGCAATGCAAAATATACATAAAGTTTGGAGCTAAAACGTGAGACAGAGTTTTGCACTTAGGTAAATGAGTGCACATGTACACTCTGCTCAGCCTATGAAGTGCCTTAAGTGAGAAGATTTGGGAAGTGCTAGCCAAGATAGATCATGGCTTTGTTGATTGGCTGGGGAGGAGTTTGCCATGCTGAATTCCAGTGTGGTCAGCTCTAAAAAAATTAGCAAAGATAGTAGCCACCCCACTCTTGGTGTCAGCTCACACTCTCCAAACAAAAAAGCATTTCCTGGGTATGTTGGGCAGCTGTGAACTAACCAAATGATGG
Source organism: Cabassous unicinctus (assembly GCA_029593785.1). Taxonomy (NCBI): domain Eukaryota; kingdom Metazoa; phylum Chordata; class Mammalia; order Cingulata; family Chlamyphoridae; genus Cabassous; species Cabassous unicinctus. The sequence goes on from JAQZBX010021774.1 coordinate 12,828, forward strand.
AATTAAGTCTTCTAATCTCCTCCCACGGATTTCAGCTTAGACTCAGAGTACCTTGGTAGTGCTTTCTGATTGAGTTCATCTGATTCTATCATACCCTCAGATGATAGAGATGCTTCCCTCCCCCAACATTTCTTCCAGGAACCATGGACTGTAAAGCTTGGAGAAAAGCGCCTATCTGGGGCCAAACGAAAGCTCTTTAAGGAAGGAGTTTGGGAAGGCCCATCTCTTCTCACATACTAGTTTTCTTACTGGCAATTCAGCATAAGGCTTATTTTTGACTGTCTTGTTATTTCTTCTTGAAAGCTATAGGCACCTTATTATGCCTTTGCATATGTGCCAGAATTTTTTAAACTTCAAATGAATGTGGCAGATGTTCATAAAAGTTTAGAAAAAGCTACCATAGGAAGACTTTTTAACCATTTTTAAGACATTTAAATTTGTTACACAAAGAGAAATATAAATTAAATTATAACCTAGTGTTCTCATTTGAAAAAAGGTTATTTTGGGGAAAGACCTAATTCTAGTCTTCATGCTTCTACTGGATGCTGTTGCTATTTGTTAAATGGTAGCCCACTCACCTTAAATAGTTCATCTTTCTTTCAAATTGACAAGTTTATAGCTGACTGTCATCCTTATCTCTCCCTCTGCCTTTTATATTCTTTCCCTCATTTACACATTAATTTAAGGCTAGTGGTAAGTTAGCAGAAACCCCAAAGGTATTGGCATAGACCTAGTTTATTCTTGGAGAGAATGATCATGTTAGCTGGCAGCTAAGAAATCCAGAAACATGGCCAGATTACAAAGTGACTATTTCTTTTCTCTCAAGTGATCTCAATTTTGAGTTCAGGAGGTGTTTATGCAGTCCCTCTTCTGGTAGCAGTTGCCAGGTCAGGATAGTGCTTCCTCTGTTTGATAAATGAAGACCTTCCTCTCCTTAGCGTCACAAACAATACTTTGTATACAAATCTCAGAGTAACATGCGTGAGGTATCCAGAAGGTATTCTGTATCATTCCTGGTGGCAGAACAATCGGGAAGAAGGAAGGAAAGGTGATAGTAATGACACAGTTGCAGAAAGAGTCTCAGGTTAGCTTGTAAATGAAGCTCCACCTATACACAGAGGCAAGGAAGTGTAGCAGTTAAAACATGGAATCTGGATTTTGGCTCCCCACTTCCTACTTTTGTGATCTTGGGCAAGTTAATTGACCTCTCTGCCTCTGTCTTTTCACCTGTAAAATGAGGGTAATGGCCATATCTCCCTTATGGATTGTTGCGAGGATCCAGTGAGAGCATGCGTGGCAAGTGCCAAGCACAGTGCCTGACACAAAAAGAGCTCAACAAATGCCAGCAGCCATTGCTGTTAATATTTCCTCACTGGCCTTAAAGCCATTTACATTGTTAGATGGATGGCTTTGAAATTGTGTTTCAGGAACCCTTAGGCTTCAAGGGTTATCTTCCTTATTCCGTAGAGAAAGAGGGTTTCAACAAAAATCGTTTGTTCCTGCCCTGTTTTGTCAGGGTTTACAGTGCTGGAGGCACTGTACCAGTATTGGGAATAGCACTTTCGTAGAATTTGATAAATGAATTTCCAAACCCCTGCTATGTTAACTTCAGGCAAAATACTTGGTCTCTCTGTATCTTGCTTTCTTCATCTATAAGAGCAGTTAATACCCATCTCTTAGGGTTGCATTAAAGATTAAATAAATGGGTTCTTTCTGTGTACAGCACCCTACATCCAGTATCTGATATGTAGTATATAGGTCTTCAATATATGTTCCCTTCTACAGTCATGTTTTGAGAGCCCCTACATGTCAGACACTATACAATACTAGGGGCACTCTATAAAATAGTGAATGTGTCATAATAGCTGCCCTCAGAGTTTTGTCTAGGGAAGATACAGACAAGTTGAAAGTAATGGAAGTGAATTTGAGATGCCATAGGCTCTGGTAGGATAGACATCAAACCGAATCTAGCCTTGTGGGCTGTACTTCTCAGAGGAAGAGAATGCCTAAACTAGAACCTAACAGGTAAATAAGAATTAGGTAATCCAGGGGAAGAGGGAACAGCATCTGTAAAGATTTAAGGTACAGACCATGGTACTTTCCAGAGGTATGAGTAATTTACTGTCTGATAGGAGCAAAATGCTGAAGGGAAGGGGAGCTCAGAAGTAGTCAGGCAAGGGCCAGACTATCCAGGGCCTTGTAAGCCGTGTGAAAGAGTTTGAACTTTATAAGGCAACGGAGAGCCATTGAAGGGTGTAAATAGGGGACGAACATGGTCAGGCCTTTTCCTTCTGGGCCATTAGAAAAACAGTCCTTCCACATAAAATGTTTGGAAACTGCTTAACCATGTTAATAAAGTAAATTGATATTTGTAAAGATCAAGGTAATTCTTAAGTAAATTACACACCAAAACCTTGTACATAAAATTCAGATGTATTAACGTTGCAAACCTGAGCTTTCAAATGGTTCCCTTGCTACCAACCCATGGAAGAGGTGTTATATTGATGGTGTTCTTTGGGGTTTTCAGTACCACTTTTACTAGATTTTGTCTTTTCCTCTCTGTTTTCAAGTGCTTTTTATACATTAGATATTCTTTCTACACCCCAGTTTGGGGATATAAATTTAGATTATATACTAAGTGATAGTTCCTTGTGGTAGGAACAAGGGGAATGAGACCCAGGTACCAAGTTCACAGGCCTCTGGCTGCTCCCCACCTCCCCCAACCACCCAACCAATGCAATTTCAAGAGGCATTTGATGGGTGCAAGGGAGAATAGACTGAGCTCACAGCATTCCTCGCTCTTTCTCACCATTATTTATCTAGGAAGACAGCCACGGGCCTCATTTTGCAAATGCACAAGTGCTTAGAAGAGCACTGAGCTCCACCATTCAGGGGACAGGACCCAGAGGCCACATTTGTCTGTGTCTGCGTTGCCGCTCCCTGTTTAACTATATGGCTTTTTATGTAAAATAATACGGTTCATTTATTAACAGGCAAGAAAAGTAACATTTCTTTTCCTTTACATCTCAAAGAACCTGAATTTCTGATTGAGTTAGCACCATTTTAACTGTATTTTTCTTTTCTTTTCATGTTTCACCCCTGGCATAGAAAGTCTTTAATCCTTTGTTCCTGCTTTTGAATATTTATTTTTAAGCAGTTTCAAAGTGAGTGAAGAAGAGTGTTTCTTGTTTACCATTGTACCATTTTGCTTCTTCATGGGGCTCCACAGTTAGACAGTAGTATAATGTAGTTCATGTTTGTAAATGATGTGATTCATGGAAAACTCTGAGCCATAATTATATTCAGGTATAAATGAAGGATTTTATATGTGCCCTCCCAAGAATTGAGAAATTCCATATGAGATTTATTTGTTAGTACTCAATAATCATATTCCTGTTTTATATAAAGCAATATTTGCATGAAAATCTCCACCTGGTAGTTTCAGTCATAGGTTCATGGGGAGAGCTTTGGCAAGAAAAGGTTGGAAGGAAACTTCCACATGTTCTGAGTACTTGCTCACTGCCAAACACAGTGCTAGGTATTTTACCTGTTTTCACATTTGAGCATTCCTCAGACTGTCTCTGAAGAGTAAGAAATATCCACATTTGCTGAGGGGGAAGCTGAGGGTCAGAGCAGTGAACTAATTTGCATCTAATCCCTAAGCTACCATGAGTTTGTCAGACCCCAGAGCCTCTGCTTTGTCCACCCTCTCATCAGACAGTGTGGATTGTGTCCCACCTTATCCTGGGCAGAGGCTCCCATCTTTGCCTGAGCTTTTCCTTCTGAACAGGGCAGGTCCTTCCTCTCTGGAGACTGAGGTGAGGCCTTGCAGTCCTTCAGTGAAAAACTCTGAGTACATTTATGACTGGGGTCCTGTTAGCCTCTCCAAGGCTATATTTTCTCATCTTTAAAATTAATATTATATTATTTATCTCAAAGAGTTCTAAGAATTAACTAATACATGTAAAGTGCTTTTTAAAAATACTATGCCACAAAGCTCCAAAAACAGGTAAAGGACTACAGTAACAGGGCAAATACTGAATCAACAAAAAGGCTACCTAGAAGTGGTAGGAGCTCTTGGCGCCCTGGCTGGCCCCTCCCACATCCCTCACCAGCTCAGTGGGGAGCTGACCCATGCTGCCAGGTCCTGGTCCAGGTTCCAGTAGGAGAGACATAACTCTCATGCACATACTAGGAGTGTATATGTCTGGCCCAATCTGTCTGGTGGTGGCCTGAGGAACTTACCATTCCACAACTTGCCCAGCATTGTAGAAAGCATTTCCAAGCTCTCCTACAGAACACTGGGGGAAAGCAGTCGAGTGGCTGACTGGGGCAAGGGACTGCTGGCTGTAGGACATATAATGCAGTGTTCTGGACCATGAGGAATCTGTTTCCCATGGAAGAGGGAACATTTTGGGGAATTTCCAGGGCCATGTGCATGCCCAAGACAAGACTCATGAGCTGAAAGGACCAGAGAGGCCCCTATTCTTTGGCCTGGAGCTATTCTCTAAACTCATTGCATGGACAATCCCTGAAGGAGAGTGCAAGCACAAAGACTGGGAAAGGTGTTTCTTTTTTCCTTTTATTTATTTATTTGTTTTGGTTACTTCCTGGTATCCAAGGAAAGCTCTGTCATTACACTGGCTGGATACAAGCATAAGGAACAGACATCTAATTGTGTAAATTCTAGTGATAACACATTAAAATATCAAAATGTCCAGGTTTCAATAAAAGATTACAAAACATACAAAGAAACTGGAAGTGATGGCTGAGGCAAAGGAGAAGATTAAAGCATTAGAATCCTTTAATGAGGAGAATCAGACCTGGGACATACCAGACAAAGACTTTAAAAAAAATTATCGTCCTATATATCCTAAAGGAGAATACGAATAAAAAACTAAAGGAAATGAGGAAAGTGATAGTTGAACACAAAGAGAATAACAATAGAGAGATGGAAATTGTGAAAAGGAGTCAAACAGAGCTGAAGAGTACAATAATAGAAATTAAAAATTCCCTGGTGGGGTTCAGCAGCAGTTTGGAACTGGCAGAAGAAAGAATCAGTGAACTTGAAGATAAGGCAATTGAAATCATCCAGTCTGAAAGGCAGAAAGAAGAAAGAATGAGGATAAGTGAACAGAGCCTGAGGAATCTCTGTGAGACACCATCAAGCATACCAATATATCCATTGTGGGAGTGCCAGAAGGAAGAGAAGGCAGCAGAAAGAATATTCAAATAATGGCTGAAAACTTCCCAAATTTAATGAAAGACATAAATATACACACCCGAGCCACTCAACAAACTCCAAACAGGATAAATCCAAATAGACCACGTCATGACATACTATAATCAAACTGTCAAATGCCAAAAATAGAGAAAATTCTGGAAGCTACAAGAGAGAAGCGATGTGTGACGTACAAGGATACCTCAATAAGATTAAGTGCCAGTTTCTTATTGGAAACCATGAAGGCAAGAAGGCTGTGGATGACATATTTAAAGTGCTGAAAGCAAAAAACTGCCAACCAAGAATTCTATATCTGGCAAAACTGTCTTTGAAAAATGAGGGAGAGGTTAAGGCATTCCCAGATAAACAAAAGCTGAGGGAGTTTGTCACCACGAGACCGGTCCTAAAAGAGATGCTAAAAGGAGTCCTGCAACTTGAAAGGAAAGGACAATAGGCAATAAATTGAAGCTGCATGAAGAAATAAAGATCTCTGGTAACAGTAATGACAAGGGTAAATATAAATGCTGTTTACTATTGTGTTTCTGGTTTTCAATTCCACCTTTTACTTCCTATAGGATCTAAAAGGCAAGTACATAAAATGTAATAAGAAATCAGTGATTTGGACTCATAATGTATAAACATGTAATTTGCGACAAGTACATAAAGGTGGGGGACAGAGGGGTATAGCAACATAATATGTGCGTACTATTGACGTTGGTACCAAAGCAAATGAGACTGTTACAGAATTAGGGTGTTAATTTTAAGCCTCATAGTAATTACAAAGAAAATATTGGAGAATATTTTCTCATAGAGAAAACAGAGACAGAAATTAGAATACAGGTTACCAGGGACAGAGGACAAGGGGAATGCAAAATGGGTATAGGATATCTGTTTAGGGAGATGGGAAAATTTTCTGGAATTTCCTTACCATGGTATTTGTTCTCATGCAAAATCATCATATAAGAGTCCCTGTCACATCCAGGCAATTCAGAGTGAAAATTTTGCTTGCTCTGTTCAATTTAGGCCTTGAAGATTGTCTTAGACTTAGTCTGATGGATTTCTCCTGGAAGCACTCCTCTTTGCAGTGGCATCTGTTTTTAAAATGAGGTGATTCTTAAATGCCACTTATCCTAATGTTGGAATTAGTTAATATAAAACAGTTTAAAGGTCTAGTTGCAATTTATGTAATCAAAGGGATTAAGTACTTCTGGCTGATTTAAGTATCTCTTGCAGTCAGTGCATTCTCAGTCTAATTTGTTGTGACTGAAATGTTCTCCTATGAATTGAGATAACCCTCTGTTATAGATCAGAAAAACTGAGTAATTTGTGAGGGAGAATCCCAGTAGAAATTGTGAAACCATCATTGATGCTTTTATTTTCCAATTTTCCTGTCATAACTTAGTAATCATTATATGTATGTTCTATTTTTCAATGTTAAAACTGACTTTAAAGAAAACTTAAAATTTAAAAATTGTTACTCAAAAGAAAAAAAAAACAGTCAAGAGAATCTTGGGCTGATCAAATTCCTTTTGAATCATGATTAGGAGCAGCGTGTGGGAAGCTGAGTAGCACAGTGGAATGAGATCTTGGGTTCTGATGTCATGAAGGCCTGGGTTCAAATTCTAGCTCCACTACCTCCTCCTGGGTGACTTTAAACAAGCTTCTTTTGTTTAAAGGAGAAATCAGTTTTGTAGGGAAAAAAGAAGTTATTGTTACTATATCACACAGTTTAACCATTTTGTATAAAACTATGATTATACTGCCCTCTTAAGAGATGCCTATTGGAATTACTTTATTAATAATATCTGCCTGTCTACTAATGTGTATGACACTTTAGCTACATGCTTTCTAATTGTTCCCAGTTTAAGGTAGTTGCTCTTGTTTTGCAGATGGGGAGGGATGTTAAGGTAAGTCTTTGAGCCTCAGACTCCTCCTTTGTAAAATGGGTAGCCTCTCCACTTTTTAGGACTTTTTAATGAGGAATAAATGAGAAAATACATGAAAGCACACATAGACTGGTGCCTGACATAGGGTAGGTGTCAAATAAATGGAAGTGATTACCACTATTATATGGGTATAGAACTGGTAAATTTCCCTTTAAAAAAAAAAAAGGTAAATTGTTCATCCACGTAAGATTGGCTCTGCCTTCTTTTTCAGACTTTCTTTTTTAGTAGGTTTGACTCTTCCTAAATTGAAATTAGTTTAAAGGCTCTTTTAACTGAGCACAGCCACATGGGACTGGTGACTTCTTTTCATAAACTCCTAGCAAGTGATTAGGGGCGGGGCCATTGTGGGAGCTCAGAGCCCAGCAGTGTGATGATTGAAGAGAAGGTACCCTTGGCCTAGCCAAATCCCACTTGGAATTCCCGTGCATGTGGTTTTGGTTAACACCATGCTCAGCCTTCTGAAGGTATGGGCTTGTGACCACCAGGCATTTGTTGTTGATATGTGAGGTCACCGCAGTAGGGGTGTTTGTCAACCAAATTAAACTTCCTCTTAATGACCTAAAATAATTGATTCGGAAGGCCTTTAAATGGGCCACAGTAGTGTGTAAGCAAGCGGAAATTCAACATTTTCTGCACAAATTATTACGTGGTGGTGTTTGTTTTGTTTGTTTTTGTTTTTGTTGGGAAAAAGAAAAAGTGGACCATAGGCTTTTGGGGCATGCAGTGATCCTGAGTTTGAATCCCAGTTCTGCCTTTGTCTCTGTGTAACTTGGGCAAGTCACTGAGCTTTGGTGCATCTGCTTCTTAACATCCCTATCTGCAAAAGAGGGGCACCTACCTTAAAGTAGTGACAGAAAATATATGGTTAAGTGTCATGCACAATAGTAGACCCTGGCTCAGTGGTAGATATTATGAATACATTATTTCCAATTGGCATCTCTTAAGAGGACAGAGTCATAAGAGTTTTTTACAAAGTGATCAAACTGTGTGTTGTAGTAACCATAATGTTTTTTCCTGTTAAACTGATTTCTCCAACTACTCTCTGTACTAAATTTAAACATCCATAGAGAAAAGCATGGTGAAAATTAGTCTATAAACTTCTCTTTACATCTTGTTTAATTCTCAACTGATTTCACAATGAATTTAAAATATAGTATTTAAGATAGTTGGCTATTAGGTACAAAAAGAATGGGTGTTTTTCTTTGCCATTGGATTCAGACGTTAATGATCCAAGCTTTGGTCTTTGCTGGTAAAGACTGGGGCCACCACCCTGCGTTTGTTCAGAAACAAAAGCAGTGGCTCATGGCTTAAGTATTATCAACAGTATCATTAAAGTTTTGTTTTGTGGTTGGAAGTTATGAGAATCCCACAGGGAGGGTTATGTATCCTGCCTAAAATCCTTCTGTCTATAAACCCAAATACCTGACAAAAGCTAAATGCTGCAGACTGGGGCTGCCTCCACTCCTGGACACTTCCTTAGTCAAATATAATATTTGTTAAGGCTTGGTGCAGAGGAGTCAAGGTTTCATAAGATCCAGTGGTAATAAATTTACATCCTCCCTCTTCAGCATTTGACTGCAAATAATCCATTCTGATCGAATGGGTTAAATTATGAAGCTTGATAAGTACATATGCACATTATCCATCCCTAGCTTTAAAAAAAAAAAAAAAGGAAAGAAAGAAAAAGATAGCTATGATTTTGGAAGTCATCCCAATTTTTAAAAATAAGAGAATTTGGACATTTTGGCATATGGGGTTTTTTAAATGAAATCTCATGGAACTGAAAACAGTCAATTTTAGGTTTCCAAAAATTGTTTTGATTTTCATTGGTATAAATTTGCTGCACATGGTTTTAGGGAAGTTCTGAGAGATGCATTTGGGATTTGGGGGTTGGTTTTCTTTTCTTTTCTTTTTTAGATTTATTTTTAAAAGGTGATTTTTTTCCTAACTCAAAGTGTAAATCACAGGAGACTAGGGATCCGTTTCTAAGGACAGTTTTTGGTTGTGGCATTGTTAAGCATTCCCAAACAACTAGACTTGTTGCTGAATTTTTGAGCCTCATTTCAGCACCTTTTGGACACTGCACTGCAGATCACTCTTCCCCCATCTCAGAGTTAGAATCCGAGGCCAAGTGATTTTTGGCCATTCCATTAACAGCAGCTGCTGGTGATAAGCACCGTGAGAGTCACCTGTGTAGGGTCAGGCTTATTGCACATCAAGGTTGGGCAGTGTCGGAAAAGAGGGAAGATGCCCAGGAGGGGGCTCCAGGCCACCTGCTGTGTGAGGATCAAAGGGTTGAAAGGTCAGAGGGCGCAGCTCCCTTAACCATATCTGTCTGTGCAATAGCTATTTCAGATTGTAAATCTTGGCGATTTCATTAAGTCCTCCTGGCTGCTACTGGGGCATGAAATAATAAAATTTTATATCTCTTGCCTTTCCTGCCTCTGGCAGCCAGGTTGAAACGTTCTCTGCAAGATGGGGGCATCTTTATGAAAACCTTTCCCGGAACGATCAGTGCAGCCCTAATGAAGCTTCAAATTGGGAAGTTGGGGTTCACAGGATCTCATCCCCTGGGAATGCTTTTTAACAAGGAAAAAAGTCACACAAACCATTTAGTAGCCTTTTGGATTTATGTAGCACCTCTCTTCCAAAAAGCAGGGCACCAAAATACTACCTATTGCTAGATGCTTAATCTTACACGCAGGAGGAGAAGTGGGCTTTCTGAACACTGTTGCTAATTAAATAGCCCCTGTCCTGACTCGAGTCCTTTCTTTTGAGCAGCCCCAAACAGCCATACATATGACTTCCCACTCAGCAGACCCTTTGGGTGTTTTTAAGAGACATATCTCCTGAATATGATTTTCCAAATATTTTTCCTAGACATTAAAGTTGTTATGGACCTTTAGGGCTCCTTGGCAAGACAAATCACAGGAATGGCTGCCCCTTTACTGCCCATATGTTTAAGACCCCCTGTAGTTTGTTTGAAAAGTTAAGAGATTTTTCACAGTGAAGGTGCCATTTCTGAAATTTAAAGTGTTCCTTTTCACCAGGAGATAAGTTCACTCTGATTAAGTCCGTAATTCTCACTAAGCCATGTTTATGGGGGTAATAAACAATGTTCCAGCGTGCTTGTTAAATTGGGTTTCCAACCTCTCCACTCTTTAAAAATTGACATTTCAAATAAAAGGCAGGTGGAGATGGGATTCCAGGTTTGCTATGCTTAGTGATGAATGAATGATGGCAAGTGGCAGCTCTGTGGGAGGAATGAGACCCTATTTTATGAGAGGGTGACCCCAAACCATTTTGAGACTAAGGAATCCACATCCCCTTAGATCCCCAGTGAAACTCTTAAATTACAGTGTCATTGTTTCAAATTGGAAGGATAACTTTTTTGAACTACTGCCAAGCAGGTTATACTTGTTATTTAATTTTCACAATTCTATGCTCTGGAAGTGGTGGCCCTGTTTTACAGATGATGAAATTTCGGTACAGAGAGGTTAAGTAACTAGTCCAAAGTCACACAGCTAATAATTAATCAACAGAGCCAGAATTCAAATCCAGTTTGAGGTCTCTTCTTTCTTATATAATACTGTGCCCTTTCTTAGATTTATCGGTGTATAGTTTTACCACTACCACCCCCAGTCCATGCCCTCCCACAAGAAGGTTGGGGGCCCTTGAGATCAAAGATCATGTTTTAATCATCTCTATGTGTTTTAATGTGTACAAAGGAAAATATTATCCTGGCCCGGATTTTAGGGTCTGTTTGCTATTATGTGTCTAGCACTCTGGTAAGTTCTATCCATGGAGGACACAAAAGAAATATATGACATGGTCACTGTCCTCAGTATTTATTACATGCCAACTTGTGCCCAGCTCTGTGTCCAGAAAGTAGAGGGGGCTATGCAGAGAGGAGAAGGGCACCAGGCTTTGAAGGTGGCCATCCCAAACTTAAATCCAAGCTCTGCTCTTATTCTTGGGCTTTAGGCAAGTTACATTACCTCTTGCAGCTTCAGTTTTCTCTTCTGTAAAATAGTAATAATGCCTGTTGCACAAGGTTACTTTGAGGATCAGATGAAATAATATATTTTAAATATATAGTATGTTTTAAAACTCCACAATCCTTTATAGATGACAATGGTAAACATTGTTGCAGTAAATGTTAATATTGTTAAAACGGTTATTTTAAGGGAAAAGCGGCAGCCACACATGAAACAATTAGAAACAGCAATAAACCAGTTATAATTGAAGGCCAAAGTGTGTGCTGCCCACTGTTGTTTGGCTTAGAACTTAGAGAAGGCAATTTGCTGTGGGAATGGGAGTAGAATAGAATATTGCCGGATGGAGATCATTGTGGTGATCTTCATTTGAGTCCTGTTTCACATCTTAACAAGTGCGCTTCCATCTCATCTCTTATTTGTGTTTTGCAACAGTGGTGAAAGGTGTTGGCACCCTTCCTATCCTCTTTTTACACACGAGGAAACCCAAGTCTCCCCAGCAGGGAGGGTGCCTCAGTTTGACTCCAAATATCAGCAAACTCAGAGGTGTAGATGGGCTCACTCCTCCATTCTGGCGAGCAGAGAGGCCAGGCTGGATGGAGGCACAGTGTTAGGATCGAGTTGTAGAATGGGCTGCCAAGAGAACTGGCACAGCCAAGCATTGATTGAGCTTCTGCTTCATGGCTGGTACTAAATGAAATGCCTGCCCTACAAAGTCTCTTTTAATCTTCTCAGCAATTCTGAAGGTAAGGATTATGATCCCCAGTTCACAGAGAATGACACCGATGCTAAAGGAGGCTAAAAACATTGCCTGAAGCTACCTAATTTATAAGTGAAAGAGCCAACCCTGAGACTTTCTGACCCTGGGCCGTGTATCATCCAGGAAATACTCTTGCCCATATGGAGAGGATGGAATCAGGCAAGCTCTATGTGAATGGAGATGTTCTTCTGAAGCGTGCTTCCTCTCTTCCACTACACGTTACTGTGTCCTTTCTGAGATTTATTGGTATATAGTTTTATCACCACCATCACTCCTCCCCATTCACACCTTCCCACAAGTAGGCTGGGAGCCCTTTGAATTCAAACATCATGTTTTAATCATCTCATGTTGACCATTATTAGCATAAATTTGACATGAATGGATGGATGACTGGTGAACTGGATGTCTGACTGACCAAACGAGTGAGTGAGTGAAGGAATAAGTGAGTGAATGAATATCTAGTGGATGGATAGTAGGGAAACGCATCCTTGGAGAAATAGCCCCTTTGTTAACTTGGATTGAAAATCTTTGAACTTATTAGTGATTGTCAGTGCTTATTACTTTGTGAGGACTGGATTTGGCCTGTCCTGTGAGGTGCTTACACCACTTCCCTCCCCTGCCAAGCTTCTGTTTCTGTTTAAAGCACACTGGGAAATTCCAGCAGTGTTTTCAGGAGTTCTCTGAACTGTCGGACTTAGATTTTTAATTTTGTGGAGCAGGAAGGAGCAATCAGTGACTCCTGACTCCAAAAAAAAAGCCACTACGTTTATCAACTGCTTGGCAGCTCAATGACCTTTGGGGCCTGAGGAAGGGAAGGAAAATGTCACTCTTCCCTTTGTGTATACAAGATTTCAGGAGGGTATAAAGAGTCTAGAATACTCAATATTTGTCTTTCCTTTTCCTGTCCTTTCTGTTTTCTCTCTCATTTCTCTTTCTCTTTCCTCCTAGAAGGCCACCAGCTCCCCATGCTGTTCTTTGTTATGTACTCATATATATGTGCATACATTTGAGCATATTTTATTTGTGCTATTTTTTGGAAAGAACACTGACTCATGGAACCTTGATTCAAGTCCTTTCTCTGACATACACCAGTTGTAAGAACATGGACAAATTATTTAACCATTTGAGCCTCAGCTTCCTCATCCATCAAATGGGTATAATACTCTATAGGAAACCCTCTTTTCCCTCAGAATTTTGTGCCTTACATAGCCTCTGTCATGTTGCTCAATATGGTTGTTGATTGAAATGAAGTATCAGAGGAAATAATGTGATACAATTGGTAGTACAAAGGTATTGGTGTCAGACCTAGGTTCAGTGTTTAGCTCCATTGCTTCTTACCTATTTGACTTTGGACAAGCTATTTTACTTACCTCTCTGACCCTCAGTTTCCCTCTCTTTCCATAGGGGTGTTGTGAGGATTACAGTAAATGCTAATATGTAAAGGATTGGGCCATGGGAGAAACATGATAACTAGTAGCTGCTATAATTTTGTTGTGAGAGTGAGGAAAATGATGGATGCAGAGTGTGTAACACAAGCCTGGCATATCAGGACCCCTATAAAGTCCACTGTGGCTTAGGAGCAAAGGTGCATAGTTAGGAGAAGAGGCCACTCTGCATGAAGTCCAGCAGAAGACATTAGGATAGTGTTTTGGTTAACCAATATTAAGATGTAGTTTTTGGTTTAATTTTAACCTTATTCTCCAGCTTTCAAGATTAAAAAGAGAGAGCTGCCAAGAAGTCATACTTAAGGGGACATATAGTATTATGTTAGGAGGCACATCAAATGTACCTCTCTCACAGAGAGATGAACTTATACTGGATTTTCTTTGAGCCACAGAAAAGCACTCTGTGGGCATTATAGTGGACTGATTCAAGAGGATGCTGAGTCTTCTTGAAGCAAAGTGCCTTAGCAAGAAGTCAGCTTGCACATATCCCCTCTGCTTGGCAGTCCAGTTCCTGGTCTCAGAGGTGCTACCTCATATTCTCCCTTGACTATAGGAGAGGAGGCTGTGTTTTTTGGCCTTGGGGTATTGCCATGGCAAGGAGAGGGCCCACCTATGGTCCGTGCTAGCACCCAGGGCGGAAGGGAACATGGCCACATAGGCACATTCTGTTAATAAATATTTCTGTTAACTTTTTAAAATTAATCCTTTCACAGTCCTATGTAGCAAGTGGCAGTAACCCTGTTTTTGTTTTTAAGATTTGTTTTATTTATTTATTTCTCTCCCCACCCCCTTGTTGTTTGTGCTTGCTGTCTGCTCTCTGTTCGTCTTCTTTTTTTTTTTAGGAGGCACTGGGAACCGAACCCAGGACCTCCAATGTGGGAAGGAGGCACCCAATCACTTGAGCCACCTCCACTCCTTGCTTATTATGTCTCATTGTGTTTCCTCGCTGTTTCTCTTCGTTGCATCAGCTCACTGCACCAGCCAGTAGCGTCAGCTCGCTCTCTTGCTCGTCTTCTTTAGGAGGCACTGGGAACCGAACCCGGGACCTTCCATGTGGTAGGCGAGCACCCAACTGTTTGAGCCACTTCTGCTTCCCAACCCTGTTTTATAGATGAAGAAACTGAGGTTTAACTAGGTTCAAATAACCTGCCTTGGATCCTGTGACCAAGAATTGAAGAAGATAAAATCCAAAGCTCAGTTCATCTTATTCCTACTCCTACTCATTCCTCCTGCTTTCCCAAACCAAGCTGACTCGAGACTCCAGAGGTATCTTAGTTGGTACCCAATAATGTTGATGCTTTGCTCTTTACTGGAGCAGGGGCAGGACAGATTGAAGAAGTATTATATATATTTTATTTCTTTTTTTTTTTTTTAGGAGGTACCGGGGAATGAACCCAGGACCTCATATGTTTGAAGTAGGCACTCAACCACTGAGCTACATCTGCTCCCAGTATGTGTATTTTCAGACAATGAAATATATTCTAGATTGAATTCTCTTTATCAGTAGAATTATTCATGTATTAATTTTTAACTCAAGTAATAGCCAACATTCAATGCTTATTATATACCAGACTCTGTTGTAAGTACTATACATATCTTAACTCATTTAATCCCTATAACAATCCAATGAAGTCAGTATTATTTACATTTTTGTAAACTTTTTTCAAAGTATGACATTCATGGGAAAAAGTACACCCATCCTAAACATACAGCTAGATGAGTTTTCACAAAATGAACACACCCATATACTCATACCAACAATATTAAGAAACAACATTACCATCCACTAGAATTCCCTCTTATGCCCATTTCCAGTCATTTTCCTCCCTCTGACCCAAAGGGTGATCACTCTTCTGGGAGTCACTACATTTTTTAAATTTAAATTTTAATTTTGATATACTTTCAAACTTATAGGACAGTTGCAAAAATAATACAAAACCCACACAGAGAACTCCAACATACTCCCTCCCAGATACCCATATCCACCAACTTTTAACATTTTACCACATTTGCCATTTCATTTTATCCATCTATCCATCCGTCTATCCATTTATCCAGCCAGCCAGCAACATTTGAGAGTAGGTTGTATTCATCATGCCCCTTGAACACTTAATACTTCCATGTACATTTCCTATATTCACTTATGTAACTACCTTAAGTAGAGTTACCAAGTTCAAGAAATGTAACATTGATATAAAGCTTACAGTCTATAATCCATTTTGTTTCATATGTCTCAATAATGTCTCCATTATTAGATCCAGGATCATGTATTGCATTTAATTGTCATTGTCTCTTTAGTCTTTTTCTTTTTTAAAAAACTTGTAGAAACATATATATAACGTAAATTTTCCCATCTCAACCACTCCCAAGCATACTATTTGGTGGGATTAATCACATTCACAATATTGTGCTACCCTCACCACTATCTATTACCAGAACTTTCCTATCACCTTAAACAGAAACCTTGTACCCATTAAGCATTAACTGCCCATATCCCCTAGTTCCCACCACTGGTAGCCTGTATTCTACTCTGTCTTTATGAATTTGCTTATTCTAGCTCTTGCATATAACTGGGATCATACATTATCTGTCCCTTTATGTCTGACTGATTTTACTCAATATGATGTCTTCAAGGTTCATTCATGTAGTAGCATATATCAGCACTTCATTCCTTTTTAAGGCTGAATAATATTCCATTGTATATAAATACCACATTTTGTTTATCCATCTACTGATGGACATTTGGGTTGCTTCCACTTTTTGACAATTGTGAATAATGCTGCTATGAACACTGGTATACAAATATCTGAGTCCCTGTTTTCAATTCTTTTGGGCATATACCTAGAAGTGGGATTGCCAGGTCATATGACAGTTCTGTTAACTTTCTGAGGAACTGCTAAACTTTTTCCATAGTGGCTGCACCATTTTACATTTTCACCAGCAATATAGGAGGGTGCCTATTTCTCCACATGCTCACAAAGACTTGTTATTTTACATTTTTAAATAATAACCATCCTAGTGGGTATGGTATCTCATTGCAGTTTTGACTTGCAATTCCCCAGTGGCTAATGATGTTGACCATCTTTTCATGTGCTTATTGGCTGTTTGTATATCTTCCCTGGTGAAATGTCTATTCAAGTCCTTTGCCCATTTTTAATTATTTGTCTTTTCATTGTTGTTATAAGAGTTCGTTATATATTCTAGATTTTAAACCTTTTTCAGGTAAATGATTTTCAAATACTTTGTCCCATTCTATTGGTTGTCTTTTCACTTTCTTGATAATGTCCTTCGGTGTACAAAAGTTTTTAGTTTTGATGAAGTTCAGCCTACCTATTTTTCCTTTTGTTGCTCATGCTTTTGATGGAAAATCAAAGAATCCATTAACTTATGCAAGGTCCTGAAGATATTTCCCTTTGTTCTAAAAGTTTTATAGTTTTAGCTCTTACATTTAAGTTGTTGATCCATTTTAAGTTAATTTGTATATGGTGTGAGGTAGGGGGTCCACCTCTATTCTTTTGCTTCTGGAGTTCCAGTTTTTCCAGCACCATTTGTTGAAGAGTTTCTTTCCCCATTGAGTGGACTTGGCATCCTTGTCAAAAATCAACTGGCCATAGATGTATGGATTATTTCTGTGTTCTCATTTCTATTTCATTGGTCTATATATCTGTCTTTGTGCCAGTACTACAGTGTTTTGGTTACTCTAGTTTTGTATAATGTTTATAAGTCAGGAAGTGAGCCCTCCAACTTTTTCTTTTTAAAGAAGTTTTTGACTATTTGGGGTCCTTGCCCTTCCATGTAATTTGATGATTAGCTTTTCCATTTCTATAAAGAAGGGTATTAGAATTTTGATTGGGATTTTGTAAAATCTGTAAATTGCTTTGGGTAGTGTGGCAGTTTGGCATTGTTTATGAATTCTAAAAATAGATATTGGATTATATTTGTAAACTGGTCTATATCTGTGCATGATTAAATTATGGTTAGGGCTTTGATTGGGCCACATCAGTAGGACGTTGAGTCCCTGCTTGGTGGGTGGGGACTCACAGATAAAACTACATGGCAGAGCAGAGGAGTTAATTGGAATTTTGATGTGGAGCCTGGGAAGTGAACACACAGGAGAAGAACACAGAGGAATAGAGACAGAGCCATTTGCCTGATAGTCTACAGCTGGCCTTGTGGAGCGAGCACAGCAGCTGAGCCCAGAGAGAAAATGAGCCCCAGGAAGAGAGGTACCTGAGAAGCCTGAACTCTTGGCAGACGTCAGCAGCCATCTTGCCCCAACAAGTGGAAATAGACTTTGGTAAGGGAAGTAAATTATGCTTTATGGCCTGGTAACTGTAAGCTTCTACCCCAAATAAATACCCTTTATAAAAAAGCCAGCAGATTTCTGGTATTTTGCATCAGCACCCCTTTTGCTAACTATTAAGTCTTCCAATCTATGAGTACAGAATATCTTTCCATCCTTTTAGGTCGTCTTTGCTTTCTTTTAGCAATGATTTGTAGTTTTCCATTAAAGATAAGTTCTTTAGCTCCTTGGTTAGGTTTGTTCCTAGATATTTGGTTCTTTTGGTTGCTCTTGTAAATGAAATTGTTTTCTTGATTTCCTTTTCAGATTGTTCATGGCTGCTGTATGAAAACACCACTGATTTTTGTGTATTGATCTTATATCCCACCATTTGCTGAATTTCTGTATTAGCTCTAATAGTTTTCTTGTAGATTCTTCTGGATTTTCTATACATAGGATCACTTCATCTGCAAATAGGAATAGTCTTACTTCTTCCTTTCCAATTTGGATGCTTTTTTTTCCTTGCCTAATTGCTCTCGCGAGCATTTGCAGCACAATGTAGAATAACAATGGTGATAGTCCTCATCATTGTCTTTTCCTGATCTTAGGGTGATAGCTTTCAGCTCTTTACCATTGAATATGTTAGCTGTGGGTTTTCCAAGTATGTCCTTTATCATGTTGAAGAAGTTCCCTTCTTAGTTTCCTGAATGTTTTTATCAAGAAAGTGTACTAGATTTTGTCAAATGCCTTTTCTGCATCAATTCAGATGACCATGTGTGTGTTTTGTTTTTTAATTATATTAATGTGATGTATTACATTGATTAATTTTCTTTTATTGAACCACTGTTACATCCCTTGTATAAATCCCACTTGATCATGGTATCTAACACTTTTAATGTGTAGTAGGATTCAGTTTGCTAGAATTTTGTTGAGGATTTTTGCATTTATATTCATAAGGTATGTTGCTCTATAATTTTCTTTTCTTCTGATATCTCTGTTGGGCTTAGGATAAGAGGGATGCTGGCCTCATAGAATGAATTAGGTGGTGTTCTCTCTTCATCTTTTTGGAAGAGTTTGAGTAGGATTGGTGTTAAGTCTTCTTTGAATGTTTGGTAAAATTCACCAGTGAAGCCATCTGGTCCTGGATTTTTCTTTTTTGGGAGGTTTTTGATTAGTGATTCAATCTCTTTACTTGTTTTTGGTCTATGAAGATTTTGTATTTCTTCGTCAGTACTGGTTTTTTTTTCCAAGAACAATTTTTATTAAAATTTTTCATTTTTTTTTTTTAGAATTATTTATTTTTTATTTATTTATCCCCCCCTTGCTGCTTGTGTTGCTGTGTCCATTCGCTGCGTGTCTTCTCTGTGTCTGCTTATCTCCCCCTTGCTGTGAGGTCTTGCCGCATCAGCCCACGGCGCTGCGCGAGCCGGCCTGCCCTCACAAGGAGGCACCAGGAAGCGAACCCGGGGCCTCTCATATGGTAAACGGGTGCTCTATCCATTGCGCCACACCCACTTCCTGCCGTGAGGTTGCTGCATCAGCCCACCGCACCGCTCAGGC
>JAQZBX010021775.1:0-32035 GCA_029593785.1 Cabassous unicinctus
TAAAACAGAAATTACCGTCATTAAAGTAGTCTTCAAATATTGTCATATTTTTCTCTGTCACTGCTGCTAGGTCTAAATTACAGCTAGGAAATAGTAATGAAACCATATAATAATGAAACTTTATTATAAGCCTAACAAAATATATAAAATTACTTTGTAGGATGTAAGGAGAAATAAACCAAATCAAAACCATATTAGGAAACATCTGCATACCCCTCTCCTTGACAATAGAACACATAAAATGAAATAAGGAAATAAAGTATTTGAAAAACATCAGTAAGGTTTTTCATTAGCTGAATATTAAACAATTTACCATGAAAACATATAAAACACAATTCCCCAAAAAGTCCATAGAAAAATTATTAATCTAATCACATATTGTTAAAAAAATTACCTTTATGAGATAAAAAGGGCAAAGGATTTTTTTTTGTAAATATTGTAATAAAGAGAGGAAATTAGTGATACAGCGAGACAAAAGAGTAAAGACAACTAATAAATTTTGAAAATAAAAGGAAACAAACCTTTAGAATAACTCTTTAAGGCAGTAGAAAATAAATAAATGCAATTTTAGATAATTACAAAATAAATGTATATAATAGTATTTGAACAATTCTCAAATGAAAAAATGCCAATATCAGAATTTTAAATACTTTTATTTTACAACATAACAATAATTTAATTAATTAAATGTTGAACTTAAGAAATGGAAAATAATAAAAAGCAAGAATAGGGAATTGCTATGTGTGCCATTAGTGGAATATTTATTTCATGTAAATTACTATATCCCAAAATTACTCTGAATCCAAAGCTTTCATATTACAAGATGGAAAGTACATTACACCAACAAACTCACAAAGACTAATTAAGATTTTTATGTTTTTCAATGTTTTTCCTAATAATAATATAATAAATATATAAGACATAATATATCCTATAACATATTATATATTTATGTATTATATAACAGCCATATTATAATATATAATGTAATAATAATAATAGGTTTAAAAGATGTCTATTGAATCTTGTAAATACCTTATTTCATCTAAGTTTTCTATTTATCCACGTATGTTTGTACGTATGTATTAATATATTTGCATCCATAGAGACTCAACACCTGTGCTAGAAAGTATGGAAATGCCCACAGATCAATAGGAACTTTTCAGAATGACACCAAGCCAGCTAAAGTGGGTTGTTAATGGCCTAACTTAGGGTCATTTGTGCATCAAAAATATATACTAACACAGTATAATACATTGGATAATATAGGATGCCAGCCTATACTTATCTATTTTATAAATTGCATCTGTATTTATTTATTACAAAGTGAAAAATTCATAACTTTACAGAGCAGAAGCCTAGCAAAAATATCTTCATAATGAGATAAAAAGAACATCATCAATACCAGTAATGAATCCTTCAGCCACTTGTTTGATATAATTAGAAGACAGTATCACTTTTGAGATATTTCTGTGAAAGATGCACAATCAGAATATAATCACGAGGAAACTTCAAATAAACCCAAAACGAGGAATAGTCTACAAAATTCCTAGCCAGTGATTTCTAAATTATGTCATTTCGTGGAATTTTAAAAGATTGAGAACCTGTTCCACATTGAAAGCAACTAAGAAACATGACAATTGAATGCAATTTCTAATTCTAATATGGGCCTTTTTTGGGAAAATTGGGCAACTTGAATAGGGTCTAAGATTGAAATAGTAGTAATATAATAATTTTGATTTCCTGATTTTGATGGTGATATTTATGATTATGTAGGGCAATATCGCTTCTAGAAAATAAACATGAAAGTATTTGGAAGCAATGGGTTGCCATGTTGACAACTTACACTTAAACAGTTTTGGGGGGAAAAAGTTTTTGCACTATTTCTGCAAAACATAAAGGAATATTTTGAATAATATAATTTATTTTGCTACTTTCTTTTAGTAACATATCCTAGAATTCATTTCATATCTGATTGTGGAGGTTTTTCTCTTTTGTTTTTCACAACTTCATAACATAAACTTTTGTTAATTTTCAAATTTTAAATAAATTAAACCATACTCTATGTTCTTTTTGGTAGTTGGAGCCAATATTCAGTTATAAAATTCACTCATGGTATTATTGTAGTTGTATTTTATTTATTCTCATAGATGATACATTTCACTGTATGTGGAATAAATATTATTTATCCTTTCTACTCTGATGGACATTTGAATCATTTCTAATGCATGACATTTACAAATGTTGCTGCTATTAATATTTTTGCAGGTTATATTATGAATATTTGTATACATTGCTGTTGGATTAATAACTAGGTGTGAAATTCTTGATTGTAAGGTGCATGTATGTTTATTTTAGTTGCAATTATCATCCAATTTTTAAAAGGGTAATAATATACTTCCCATCCAAAGAGTATGAAATGTGAGCCTCAGAAAATGAAAGAGAAATGAAAAGAAACATACATGAGGAAATTTTGGCCAAATCTGCCCAAAAGAAAAAAGATATTAACTTATAAATCTAAAATGCTAAATCAAGTCTGAAGCAGAATAAAGACAAATACATCCACCCTTAGAAACATCTGAATCAAATTGCTGAAAATCAAATATTAAGAAAAATGATTGAAAGCAGTTTTACAGAACCAAACAACCAAACCAACCGACAAAAACATGACATGTTACAAAGACACAAAGGAAAGATTAATGGCTGAGCTTTATTACACAATATAGAAGCCAGAAGACTGATGAAGGGGGAGGTGGGACCTGCAAACTAAGAATTCCATATAAGCAAGCAACTCATTATAAATTAAGAAAAAAATAAAGACATTTTCTGGTTTTAAAAATATGCTGGGAGAACCCAACATCAGCAGACGCTCTCTAGAAGAATTACTAAGATTTTCCCTGACAGGAAATGACAACAGAGAACTCAAATCAGTAGGAAGGAATGAAGAGCAATAGAAATGCTTAATGTGTGGGTAAATATATATTTTAATGTTTATTTCTTGCTTCTCTTAATTTATTCTAAAGACATCATATTTAAGGCAAAATTTATTACAGTTTATTATAGTATATAGTGTTTATAGATGCATTATATATGACAACAATAACACTGAAGAAAAAGAAAAGTAATAGAAATATAGTTTTGCAAGATTCCTGTATATTAACTGAAATAATGAAAAGTTAACTCTAAGTATATTGATATAATGTACATTTGAAATCCCTAAAGCAACCACTTAAAAGTGTTGTAATGAGAAATAGATTGAATAGCAATACAGGAATGAAAATAAAATTACATAACATATTTGATTTACAAAATATGCAGGAAAGAGAGAACAGATGTATCATGAGGCTAAAAATTATCAAATGAAACTATATCAATAATTACACTAAATGTAAATAGACTGAACACTGAATTTAAAAGGCAGATATTTTCATGCTTGATAAAACAGGAAGAAACAGCTCCATGATATCTAGAGAGGTGCACTTTAATAAACAGATATACAAAGTAAATGGCTGTAAAAAAAAGTTAAACATGGAAAATATAAGGCTAAGGTAGTTGAATTAGTAATATATGAATATTAGACAAAATAGAGTCCAAAAGAGGGTGTTTTGCAATAAGTATGTGGGGACCATTATAAATGATAAGTGAGTCAATATAGAAGTAAAATATAGCAATTATAAATATAAATATGCTTAATAACAGTACAACAGATATATGAAGCAAAAAGTGACAGATGTAAAGGAAAAAGGCAAAATCATAACCATAGATGGGAATTTTAGCATAGCTCTGTCAGTAAAAGATGAAAAAAGTAGGAAAACATCAGCAATGACACAGATATTTTGAATGATATTACTAAATACCTTAATCAAATTGACATACATGGAGTACCACATTCAATTTATAGAAAGAATACACATTCTTTTCAAGTACATGTAGAATATTAATTGAAAGATAAGATATCCTAGGCCATATAAAAATTACTAATTCAAGTAAAAATAACTGAATCTTTCAGGCTGTGTATTATTACGACAACATTTAATTAAATAATAACAAAAATAGGGTATCTACAGAATCCTCCTCTATTAACAATTTATAAAAAAACATGGGTCAAAGCAGGAATAAAAAATTTAAGAAAATATTTTAAGATGAATGATAATGAAAACAAAAAATAACAAAATTAGTGATATGAAGAAACACCAATGATTAAAGGTTAATATATTCCAAAGAACATGTAAGTAACACAACAAGAAGTCTGAAATTAATTATTTAAGTTTCCTCCTTAAGAAACTAGAAAAATAAGTGTAAGCAAAATTGAAAATAAGTGTAAGAAAAAAAATAATAGAGATATGAGAAGAAGTCACTAGAATAAAACTTAGTTCAGCATTCCTTCAAAATAAAGAAACAAAAATCTTTAAAATTATTATAAATACTCAATATATGCTGTGAACAATTCTTAACAACAAAGCCAGATAAAGACATCACAAGAAAGGAAACTACATGCCAATTTCCCTTATTATTTTGATGCAAAAATCCTCAATAAAATACTAGTAAATCAACTCTAACAGCATATTTTTAAAAAATTGTATGCCCTAAGCTGGATTTATTCCAGGAATGCAAAAGGTAATTAAAAATAGAAAGAAAATTTAAGAAATCATTCAATGTAATAAACCACACTGAGAGATAAAAAGTCAAATGAAAATCTCAATTTAGGCAGAAAAGGCATGTGACAAAATCCAACACCCTTTCATGATAAACAAAACAACAACTCTCAGAAAAACAGGAATAGAACGGTACTGCCACAAAATGATAAAGGGCATATATGAAAAATACACCATTAAAACCATATTCAATTGTGAAAGTTAGAAAGCTTTCCCTGCTAAGTTCAGGAACAGACCTGAATGCCCCTGTTAACACTGTAGTTCAATATTGTACTGGAAGTTCTAGCCTGAGTAATTAAGCAAGAAAAACAAATAAAAGCTATCCAAACAGGAAAGGAAGAAGAAAAAATTTCCCTTTTTAAGATTATATGATCCTTTTTTAGAAAATCCCAAAGAATCCTCAAGGAAACTAATAGAACTAATAAACAAATTCAGCAAAGTTTCAGGTTACAAGATCAACACACTAAAATCAGTTTTGTTTCTATACAACAGAAATGAATATTCTGAAAAGAAAAATTAGAAAAAGAATTCCATTTTCAGTAGCCCTTAAATGGATACTATGCTTAGGAGTAAATTTAATCAAGGAAATGAAGGACTTGTACCATGAAAACTATGAAACACTGCTGAAAGAAATTAAAGTAGACCTAAATAAAAGACAAGACATCTTTTGTTTATGGACATGAAGACTTACTATTATTAAGATGTCAATATCATCCAAAGTGATCTACAGATTCATTGCAATATCTATCAAAACCCCAGCAGCTTTTATTTCAGAAATGGAAAAGCTAATACTCAAATTCACATGGAAACTCAAGGGGTCCCAAATAGTCAAGTTAATATTGCAAATGAAGATCTTGTTGGACATTTTAGGCTTCCTGAATTCAAATCTTACTACAAATTCACAATAATTAAAATTTCACACCAACTCCCAGTCCAACCGGTGTTGCCACATCTTGGTGTAACATATTTAAAGTATTGAAAGAAAAAAATGCCAACCCAGAATTCTATACTCAATGAAAATATCCTTCAAATATAAAGAAGAGAGACTGATAGGACCAAGTTAAATAAGGGAATTCACTGCCTTTTTAAAAAAAATGTTGATGGAAATATGCCACATAGAATAAATACGATATAAATCAGAAACTTGATTCTACAAAAAAAGTGAAGAATTTCAGGAACTGAATAAATAAAATTTTATTTTCCTCATTTTAAATTGTTCTAAAAGACAACTGTTTAACTAAGAAGAAAAATATCAAAAGAAGAATATTGTATGAATGATGAAAATTATATGTATTTGAAATATCAGTGTCCACACATAAAATTTTTGTAATTCAGTCATGCTCATTTAATTGTCATTATCTATGGCTACTTTCTTGTTACATTGGCAAGGCTGAATAATTGCAAAGATTATTTGTATTACTCTCATCACTTTCACTACTCTTCAATGCACTACTAATCATGATGATACAGTTATAACTCAATAACATTTCAAGTGACATACATATCACTATACAGCAACAACTTATTTATTTAGTGTATTCCCAATGCCCAAAAATCACATAAATATTAAAAGAGAATTGTAAACTGAACTTTTTGATTTTTGTGATTTTAAGGCACAGAGGCGTGCCAATTATTTTGTTAATGAATTAGATAGCAAAACATTGTGTTTATCATACAAAGACATAGAAGCTATGCTAAAATAAAGCAATATAGTTTATATTACCAGACTAAGCAGTCATCACAATATTTTCAGCTCATGGACAACAATGAGAAGAAAAAGTCGACAGTATGAAAATATTTTTCTTATCACAAAAGATTGTTTTATCAAGAAAATAAGAGTTGTTCTTATTTCATGGCAAAAATAAAAAATGAAAAATAGGCTGCAACCAAAAGAATATGCTGAATGACTTATATATTAGCCAAGCAAGGAAAGCCATTTACTCTTTGTGAGTTAATTAATTCATGCTTGATTGTAGAAATATGTCCAAAGGAAATAAGCTTGTTCAAGACTAATATCCCTGTGGTGAGAAAAATTGTTCACAGACCCAAGAACATTGGGACACCATCAATAGTCAAGTGAAAACTATGCATATGATTTACTGGTTTTCTCTAGCTCTTAAAGTTTTTAATATACATTAATAATACTGCTCAGTTGTTTTTCTTTTCAGGAGTCAAAACCATGATTGAGACCTCCAGTCAACCAAGATGGCAGGATAAGATGCTAAGGTGCATTTGCCCACAGAAACTTTGAAGAAATAGCAAAAAAATAGCTGATCCATCTTCCTTAAAATACTAGAAAACAATTAGGAGTTGCAGCAACTGTGTGAGTGATGAATCAAGAAAAGGTAGCTTTAAAAACTGTAAAAGATGCCCATGGCACCCATTTTGGTCCTCCCACTCCCTCTAGGCACCATGTGGAGACACAGCCTGTGCCAACATTGTGGGTCACTGTCACTGTCCCTATAGGCATATGGCAGTGACTGCATGCTAGTGCCAATCTATTAAGTAGCAGCCTGAAAGACTGAACCAGGAAACCTCTTTCTGACATGCTCTTCCTGACACGTGCCTTGCTGGCAGAAGCAGCTTGCAGTCAGCTAAAGCAATGTAAGAAATGATTAAGTCAAAGAGGCAAAGTATTACCACCTTTTGACATACAATAGAGCACCTTGGAGTAGGAGCAGAGTTTATTTCACAAGTAGTAGAGGGCACTTTAGGATTGCTGTAAAGAGGGGAAATCCTAAGGCCACAAACAAGCAAGCACAAACCCAGGACAAGACAAAGTTCAGAAATGAAGGCGAAGACCTTGAACTTCACTTTTGCTTCCAGCTGATCTTCTTGATAGGAGGTCTATGCTCTGAAGGAGAGCAACAGCCAACTCAGAGCAAATTTGCAAGACTATGTAAGGTGTTTTTTCTTTGCTTTGTTTCTTTCTGTTAGCTCATGGCACTCAAGGAAGTCTCTGTAATATCACCATCTGGATATAAGCTTAATGAACAAACAGCTCAGGGACTGAATCCCAGATTTAACATTCTACATTATTAAAATATACAGTGTGCAAAAAAAGATTACCAAGTCAACAAAAAAAAAGGAAATGATCCAAAAGAACACATAAAAATCCAGAAACAATCAACAAATAATTCCAGACTTTGGACATACCAGACAAATCTTTAAAAAAGGACCCTCAATATGTTCAAGGGGATAAAGGAAAATATATATAGAGAAATAAAGGATATCAGGGAAATGATTAATAGCAACATGAGAATCTCAATAAAGAGATATAAATTATAACAGGAACCAAACAGAAATAATGGAGGTGAAGACCACTATAAATGAAATGAAAAATTCCCTAGAGGGTTTCAACAGAAGATTGGAGATGGCAGAAGAAAGATTCAGT
This sequence comes from Cabassous unicinctus, assembly GCA_029593785.1. NCBI lineage: Eukaryota > Metazoa > Chordata > Mammalia > Cingulata > Chlamyphoridae > Cabassous > Cabassous unicinctus. The sequence continues at coordinate 8,050 of JAQZBX010021775.1, forward strand.
GAACTTGAAGACAAGACAACGAAAATAATTCAGCCTGAAGATCAGAAAGAACAAAGAATGATCAAAAGGGACACTGTAGGTTGAAAGTGAAAGGATGGAGGAAACAGTACCAGATAAATAGGAACCAAAAGAGAGATGGGGTAGCTATCTTAATGCCTTTAAAATAGAATTTAAGCCATAAACTGTTATGATTGATGAAGAAGGTCACTATATATGGATAAAGGGGTAAATTCAACAAGAAGACATAACAATTATAAATATATATGCACCTAACAGCAGAGCCCCCAAAATATATGAAGCAAATATTGACAGATATGAAGAGAGAAATAGAGGAGTCTACATTAACAGTAGGAGAGTATAATTTAGAACCCCTTCTGACAATGGATAGAACATCTTGACAGAATATCAGTAAGAAAATAAAAAACTTGGATGATATTATAACCCAATTAGACCTAACAGACATAAATAGAACATGTCACAGAACAGTAGCAGCATACACATTCTTCTTTACTGCACATGTATCATTCTCCAGGATAGAGCATATGTTAAGTTAAGTATTGAAACCATTCCAAGTATTTTCTCCATCCACAATGGAATGAAGCTAGTAATCAATAACAGAGGAGAACTGGAAAATTCATGAGCACATGGAAATTAAATGCATTAAAACAATCAATTGATCAAAGAAGAAATCACAAAGGAAATTATGAAATAATTTGAGACAAAAGAAAAAAAACATAGCATACTGAAACTTATGGGATTTGGAAAATGCAGGTGAGAGAGAAATTTATAGCTCTAAATGCTTACATTAAAAATGAAGAGCTCAGAAACCTAACATCACAACTGGAGGACCTAGGAAAAGAAGTGCAAACTAAACCTAAAACAAGCAGAAGGAAAGAAATAACAAAGACTGGAATATAGATAAATGAAATAGAGAATAAAAAAGTAATAGAATCAACAAAGCCAAAATAGATTCTTTGAAAAGATAAAAACAAATTGGCAAACCATTAGCTAGACTGACAAAGAAAAAAAAGAGATCAAATGAAAATAACAAAAATAAGAAATGAAAGGGAAGACATTATTAATAATAATGGCCCAACAGAAAAACAAGAAAGATTATAATAGGATAATAAGAAAAATGGTATGGCAACAAATTAGAAAACGTAGATGAAATGGACAAATTCCTAGAAATAAATAAACTACCTACACTGACTCAAGAAGAAACAGAAGATCAAAGATGAATAAATAGTAAAGAGATGTAATTCATAATCAAAAACCTTCCAAGAAATAAATGCTTGGAATCAGATGGCTTCATCAGTGAATTTTACCAAGCATTCCAAGAATTAACATCAATCCTGATCAAATTCTTCAAAAAACTGAAGAGGAAGAAATACTTCCTTACTCATTCTACAGGGCCAATATCTCCCTAATACCAAAGACAGATCATGATACCAGAAGGAAAGAAAATTACAGACCAATGTTCCTTATGAATATACATGCAAAAAATTCTTCCCAAACTACTAGCAAACTGAATCCAGCAACACATTAAAAGATTCATACACCATGATCAAGTCAGGTTTACCTTAGATATGCAAGGGTAGTTCAACATAAGAAAATCATCTAAGGAAATATACCATATTAGCAGAACAAAGGAAAAACCCTATGTGATCAACTCAATTGAATGAGAAAAGGAATGCACTTCTGATATATGCCACAACATGGGTGAAACTTGAAGAAATCATGTTTAGTGAAAGAAGTCATACACAAAAGGAAAAATATTATTTGATCTTACAGATATGAAATAATTACTGTAAGCAAATTCATAAAGTAAGAAACTAGAATACAAGTTACCAGGGGTAGGGATGGGGATCAGAAATGAGAATTTAAGAATATATTAGTAAAGAGTTTCTGTTTGGAATAATGGAAAAGTTTTGGTAATGGTTGGAGGTGATGGTAGCAAAATATTGCAAATTTAATTATATATTTCAATTTGGTTAAAAGGGATAATTTTAGTTTGTATATATGTTACTAGTAAAATTTAAAAATAAGATTGTACAACCCAAACAGTGAACTCAAATGTAAACTACAGACTATAGTTAATAGTATAATTATAATTATATGGTTTCATTAATTGTTACAATGTTTTGTTACAATTGTTACACACTCATACAACGCTTTAATAATAGGAAAGATTGCATGTGGAGAAGGATGTATATAAGAAGTCTGAATTTTCTGCATGATTTTTCTGAAAACCTAAAATTTCTCTCATAAAAATTTGAAACAAAAACAGGTTTGAGGCAAATAAAGAATTGCCTGTATGAAAATTCTGTGTGGATAAACTAGAGGTGAAAATAATTTGTAAGAAATTGAGAAAATAATAATTCAATACAACCTCAAGAAGAATCTGTTAATATGTGTTTGGTACAACCAATAGTAAAATATGTGTCAAACAACAAAAAGTTCAGTTGGACAAATTTAGTTTGATAAAATGTAAACTGTTTAAAATCTATGGTTATTCCATTATATTAAACAAATACTTTGTAGGAAATTTTTTAATCCATCATGTTTATTGAACCAAAAGTATCAACAGTGCACGTCACTTACTTTCATGAAATTAGCCAAAGTCAGTTCTGTGAATTTTTGGCAGAAATTGAAGTTAAAAGTACTTACGTGTTCTACCATACAGAAGATTGATGACCTCAAACTGGCAAAGACTTATTGTAAGTTTTTGGACTCAAGACAAGAATCAAATTTTTCCAAGTGAGAACAGCCCTAAGTCACTGTTATAAATTGCTGAATAGTGCAAATCTAATAGTGAAAATTATCTTTTGCTGCAGACTTAATAATGTTTCTTTATGAATTTAACTTCAAATGAGAAAAAAATACAGTGCTTACTTGTAAAACTTATATTACTGTAAAGTTATTTCAACACCTAATATCCTTTCTTGTGCCTCTTGGCCTGAAAATTCTAATATATTTACTATTTGAACTTTCGTAAAAAAAAAAAAAAAATGCTTGCTGACTACTGGCTGAAAATAATAATAATATCACTGTATTATGTGTCATAGCATACTAAAATGAATTTATCACTCATTAATTGAACACAAGCAAAATTAACCAAGTACTTTCTGTATGTATGTCTTAATCAAGAGTTTTCAGTAAGCAGTTTACCAAATATCTGTGGAAAGAGCTAAAGAAGAAAACTAGAGATAAAAACAAAGAGTAGTAAAGAAAACAATACAGGCCAGCTTGCTTTGAAAGTGAAAGAAATAATATATGATAAAAAGTGGTCTTTAAACCCCAATATTCTGGCAAAAAGCTGATTGAGTAAACTACTTAGCTGTAAAGACAGGCTACCTTTCTGGGAAAAGGAAGAATAACTTAGAGTACAGAACCTAGAGCCATGGAGAATTATTCCGAGGTCTCCAGATCAATAGGAATAGTACCCAGCAAGCCATACAAAAAAAAAAAGAACACACGTATTGACACCTGGACCTAATTTAGATGTCCACATCCCAGACTTCAAGCAAATTCCGAATCAAAGTATCTAGTGAGACTCTTGGAACAGGTGCTCTATAGGAGTCCAGGCATCATGTAAGTTCATCTCCTGAGACCATCTGCTATGAGAAAGCCCCACTGATTATGTGAAGAGAATGACACCTGCTCAGCTGTCTCAGCTGCTATAGTGCCAGACACCCAAAATGCGAAGATTACACCTAACAGAGTAAGTAATGGTTACCCAACATCATCAGATCCCAGTTTGTTTTCCCATATCCCAAGTGATCCTCACAGTGCAATTTGCAGCTGGTTTGTTCAAGACTCAGTCAAAGCCTACATACAGCATTTGAGGTCAACCATATGAGGATTTCCTTTCCATGGTCACTGGACCCCAGAGAACCAAATCAGAGCCAGAGATGTTGAGACACCCATGGCACCTGGACACCTTCAGTTTATCAGACATCATGTTTTATGTCTGGATGGGCTTTCAGAATTGGAAAACCTGGGAGAATTCACATAAAATTTTGATTTGGTTGCTTCTCTGGAAAGCAGTCATTCCCACTGTGCTGAGTAGAAACTGTCACCAGAGGCTTGAGGTAAACAGTGTCTACCTTGTTTAGACAGGGCCTGTGGTATCTGTCTGTCACATGTCTGCTTTTTCCTGCAGGCTCCTCCACACTGTGACCAAGGCTGCTTGAGACCAGCACACACCTGCCCTATCTCATGGAGGCACATGATCTGCTGCTCCTGAAGGCTTTATTTCTGCCATCTTTGGACCAGGGAAAGGGTGGAGAGCAGAGGCAGGTTGAGAAAACCTGAAAAGCCAAAATGAAGTTTATATACTTTGTCTGGGCACAAACTGTGTTTTGAGAATCTTGACACTAGTTGTGATAATGAGTGAATGTTTGTGAAGAAACAGTGATTGACTACTAGAGGCTAAAGGAGAGGTTTTCTCACCTCTGAGTCTAGTAGACTAATAAAATGACTTCACTGAACAGAATCAAAATTCATCAGGCACCTACATCGATGCCAGGCAGGGCACTTTTTTATGTTTCAGAAAGATATACTCCCATTTTTAAAAGAGTCAATTGACTATTTCAGAGCCACTTTGACTTCCCTTAAACACATTCATTGTAGAAATTTGGAGGGAACTGGAAATCATGCCTTGTTCCAAACTCTAGGCTTTCATCTTGGAGATTTATATGTTTCCAGACAGGTTAAAATGATCACTTTTGATGTTATGAGAACTATCATGAAAGATATGAATATTAGAGACAACCCAGTGTGACAAACATAAGAATAATATAAGATTTCAAAGAATAAACAGCACAGAGAGCAGGAAGGAGGTAATGATCAACAAAATATCTCTGTAGAGTTTTCCACAACTGAAGGATTTAACATTTCTAATTGAAACAGCGCTATCAGAACTCAGAAAAAAAAATGACTGAAAACACATAAAGTTGCATTTATATTGAAATTTCATAGAGGGTAATGACATTTCCTAGAGTGGTTTAGGGTTCTTAACCATAAATCTAGAAACAAAAATACAATAATAGAAGGCTTTCAAAATTTTGAAGGAAAATTATTTCCAACATAGACTCCTATACCATGTCAAATTATCCATCAAGTATGAAGGTAAATTTTCGACAAACTTCAAAACTACACACGTGATACACCCTGCTCAAGAGGCTTCTAGAGGATGTGCTCCACCAAAGGGAGAATAAACCAGCAACAAGGGACATATTTAATACTGGAAAGATTCAAAAAGAATCCCAATAATGATAATAAACTGAGATTTCAGGATGACAGCTCTACAATAGATGTAGAAGACTATAATCCAGATTGTACCACTGAGACTCAACAATGTGACTGAAGAAACAGATATATATTGAAAACATATGTTCAGTACATCTGCTTCTTTTATTTTCATTTTTATAAACTATTTTATTGAAGTATAATTTACTTATAGTGAATTGCAAAATAGTATTCTGTTAAACCTGAAGTTGGAATGCTCATATGAACTTGGCTCAGTGTCTTTCTGAACTTAACTTTCCTTGATGGCTATAGCACCTTCCTCTTCCAAGGCCTTTCGTTGAGATGGGCCAGATACATTTATTTTACCACACAGACATATTTTACATTTACCCATAGGTTAAAATTGATGTTAGGGAAAATGACATAAATAAAAAACACAAAGAAACATATATTAAAGATAAGTTTGTCATTACAACTTCAATTTTTAAAACTAAGCAGTATGTTGCTTAGTACTATATGCTGAGATAAAAAAATTTTTAAAAATTCAGGAGGACATTAACACAAGATCAGGATAAAGGTTACCTTGTTAGTGGGGGAGGAAGATGAAATAAGGGATAGGCACACAGCAGGCCTCTGATAATGATGATGCTTTTTTCAGTAACATAGATGTTGGTAAATTTTAAAATTATTCCTTATATTTTATATGAAAATTGTGTTCATATGACAACTTAAGTATGAAAGAATCAAGAGGTAACTCTTAGGCAATATATAATACCAGGCTACATTTCATTTTCACAAGAAAAGTTTCATGGGCACAATCATCATGTCATAATGGTCTGTCCTCCTTTGCTAGGCACTGCTTTTGTACTCTGAGGGATTCTTGCCACTCTATTAGAGAATGTAGCAAGACCCCTAGGATGGGAATTCAATATTCTTTTGGTTATTGTGTGGGTCTCCACCCACTTAGACAATTCCCCGTGAACACATGAACATATTTGTGTGCCTTAGAAGCATGCCCTACGTGCACCCCTCCCTTCACATCATCCCACCACCAGCACCCCACACCAGAAATCTTCCCTGCCATAGTTGTGACACTTCTGTGATCCAAAGACTCCCCAAAACTAAACCAAAAAAATTAACCAAATTAATAAGAAAATAATATGGACTCTCTCTAAGCCAAACTTAGCCTATAAATGCACTACATTTCCTCCAGCATGGGCCAGTACTCTCAAAGATAAACCTCTCTGGCAATGAGGGATTATTCCCAAGTGCCATCTAGTGATGCATCTGGAAAAAAAAACTTGACTAAAAGGGGAAAATAGTGAATACAAATGCATTTTATATTTAATATATTTCAATTATGCATGTCACAGTAGGATCTCATTGACTGCCACAATAAACAGTTCCTCAACAAACAGGGCTCATGAGGGCCCTGGAGAAATCTAAACACTATAAGTGGGGCAGATAATCTCAGGAATTTGGCACCCTGTCAGTGTGCCTTATTTTGGAATATATGCTCCCCAGTATAATAGAGTTAGACTCATTTATGAGTTTCCAACTCATGGCTCTTCTGCCTCTTTTATTTGAACCTATAATTAGCACTATAGTTGTAAATTATATGTACCAGAGACTTAAATCTTTGGTCTATTCATATGCCAGTTGAGCCCTGAATCTCAGCAGAGTTGCAATACCTACTCTTTGTTCATTGGACTCACCCAGTACAAATAAAAAATGAATAGTGATGGACAATGCCCATCCCTGAAAAGAGAGAGTATTTACAACTGCAAGCAAGGCAATTCCATTTATCTGCCCCATGGGATCTAAATCCCCTTTCAATCAGAAACAGAGTGGGCATCACCATCCAAAAATTCTCAAGATTGCAGAATGAACAATGGACTAAAATAGACTTATTATTCTATTATTATTCTATTATAGACTTATTATCATTCTAGCAATGGAAGAATTGTATCATTGATATAAAGGCAGTGGGTACCAGAAATTCTGAAGCAGGGAGAGTGAAGAATAGGTGTAACATGAGTGCATTTTGGGTACATTGGAATTGTCCAGCAGGACATTGCAATGACAGATACAGGCTATTATATGTTTTGTCAAAACCTATAAAATTGTATGGGGTAAAGTGTAAACTATAATGTAAACTACTGGCCAATGTTAATAGCAAAGCTTCAATATGTGTCTATCATTTGTAACAAAAGTACCACACTAATGAGAGATGTTGTTATTGTGGGACAATGTGGGAGGGGAAGGGTGTGGGGTATATGAGAATCCCTTATATTTTTAATGTAACATTTATGTAATCTAAAGCTCATTTAAAAATTTTAAAAATTTTATAAATTAATCAAAATATTATACCTTTTGAAAGTATTCACAGATAAACAGAAATTAAGAGAGTGTGCCATTAAGATACTGGCCCTTCAAGAAATACTAAAGGGAGTTCTGCAGGTTGAAAGGAAAAAACAAGAGAGAGAGAGAGCTGGAGGAGAGTGTAAGAACAACTAAAACAACAAAAAGAGAAATAAAACCAAAATATGATATACATAAACACAAAGAAATTTTGCTAATGTAGGTAATTCCTTGAGAGTAACAACACTGAATGTTAATGGATTAAATTCACCAGTCAAGAGACACAGATTGGCAGAATGGAAAAAAAAATATGATCCATCTATATGTGACTACAAGAAACCCACCTTAGACCCAGGGATTCATGGAGGCTGAAATTGAATATCTGGAAAACAATCTGACAAGCAAACAGTAGTAAAAAAGCGGTGATAGTAGCTATACTAATAAAGACAAAATAGACTTTAAATGCAAAACTATAGTAAGAGACAAAGACAGACACTATATATTAGTGAAAGGAATAATCTTCCAAGAATAAAGAACAATCATAAACATTTATGCACCTAACAGGGGCGCCGCAAAATACATGAGGCAAACACTGGAAAAAGTAAGTGGAGAAATAGATGCCTCTACAATTATAGTGGGGGGTTTAATACACCATTATCATCATTAGACAGAAAATCTTGACAAAGAAACAATAAAGAAACAAAGACTTCGAGTAACATATTAGAGGATCTGGGCCTAATAGACATACACAGAACACTACACACAAATACTGGGGGATACACATTCTTCTCAAGTGCACATGGATCATACTCCAAGATAGACCTCATGCAAGGCCACAGAAAAAAACTCAATTAATTCAGAAAGATTGAGATTACAAAACATAATTTCTCAGACCACAATGGAATGAAATTGGAAATCAGTAAGGGCCAGAGAACCAGATTAGGCCCCAAAATATGGAAGTTAAATAACACACTCTTAGAAAAATAGAGGAGCAAGAAGGAAATCTCAAAAGAAATCAGTAGCTACCTTGAAATGAATGAAACTGACAACACAACATACCAAAACCTATGGTATGCAAGGAAAGCTCTACTGAGTGGAAAATTAATAGCCACAAATGCATATATCAAAAAAGAAAAAAAGAGCTAAAATCGAAGACCTAACTGCACAACTGGAGGAATCAGAAAAACAACAGCAATCTAACCCCAAAGGAAGTAGAAAGAAGGAAATAACAAAGATCAGAGCAGAACTAAATGAAATACAAAATAAGAAAGCACTAGAAAAAAATGAAAACAAAAGCTGGTTCTTCGAGAATATCAATAATATCAACAAATCCTTCCCCAGACTAACAAAGAATAAAAGAGAGTAGATGCAAACACACAAAATAAAAAATGAGGAAGGGAATATCACCACTGACCCCACAGAAATAAAGAGTATCATACGAGGATGCTTTGAAAAATTATATGCCAACAAGAATGATAACTTAGAGGAAATGGACAAATTCCCAGAAACTCATAAGCCTCCTACATTGATGACAGAAAAAATTTATATAGTCAACAGTCCAATTACAAGTAAAGAGATAGACAGTCATCAAAAACCTCCCAATTAAGATGTGTCCAGGACCACAATGGCCTCTTCAACAAAAGGTGCTTGGAGAACTGTATGTCCAAATCCAAAGGAATGAGAGAGGAACACCATCTCACATCTTATACAAAAATCAACTCAAGAGGGATGAAATATCTAAATTTAAGAGCCAAGACCATAAAGACCTTGGAAGATAATGTAGGGAAGCATTTATTCCTATTACAGGACCTTGTATTAGGAAATGGTTTCATGGACATCACACCTAAAGCATGAGATTCAAAAGAAAAAAATAGATAAATGAGATCTCCTCAAAATTAAAAACTTTTGCACCTCAAAGGATGATATCAAGAAAGTAAAAAGGCAGCCTACACAATGGGAGAAAATATCTGGCAACCATATATCTGATAGGAGACTAATATACTGCATATATAAAGAAATCCTACATCTTGAAAATAAAAAGACAAACAACCCATTTTAAAAATGGGCAAGTGACCTGAAAAAACACTTCTACAAGGAAGAATTACAAATCGCTAAAGAGCACATGAAAAGATGCTGAACATCACTAGCTATTAGGGAAATGCAAATCAAAACTAGAATGAGATACCAATTTACACCCATTAGAATGGCAGCTATTAAAAAAACAGTGGACTTTAAGTGTTGGAGAGTATGTGGAGGAATGGGAGCACTCGTCCACTGCTGGTGTGAATGTACAATGGCCAGCCATTGTGGAGGATAGTTTTGCAGTTCATCAGAAAACTGACTATAGCAATTCCATATGATCCAGCAATTCCACTGTTGGGTATAAACCCGGAAGAATTGAAAGCAAAGACATGAACAGATACATGCACGCGAATTTTCAAAGTGGCTTTATTCACTATTGTCAAAAGTTGGAATCAACCCAAGTGTCCAGCAACAGGTGAATGGATAAACAAAACGTGATACATAAAAACAATCGAATATTACTCAGCTGTAAGAAGGAATAAAGGGCTAACACATGGGACAACATGGATGAATTTTGAGGACCTCATGTTGAATGACCTAGCCACCGATTGAAGGATGAACAGTACATGACCTCACAGATATAAATTAAGCCAATTGAGCAGATTCAGAGAGTTATCATCTGGAAGATAAATATATTAGATATAGAAAGTGAGAAGAAGGTTGTGAGACAACATCTACACGGACATAATCTATGGTAAGTTGAAAGTGTGTAGTTGTGAATTGAAGGGATATGACAGGAGGTTAGTGATATTATTGGGGTGGTTGGTGCCGGGTTAACAGGTGGGTAGATTGGGAAGGGTGGGTTGGAAGTTCCAGGATACTGAGGGGAGGGTTGGGAGAGGGACCAGGTGAACACTGGGGATTTGCAGGTGTGTGGTTGAAAGTACAAAGTTGAGAATGCTCTTATGGTAATATGACAAGGTAGGGTTACTGGTGTAGGGTGTTGGATGGGCAGGCATTCGAGACAGGGTGAACCTGGAACAGGCTTCTTGGGAGTGTGTGAGTGATCATTCTGTCATAATGTGTTGTATCAGTGGGTGGAGACCCACAAAATGAGTGGGAAGGAGTCCTTGGGAGGACTGATTTGTTCACAAATAGACAGACGGGAGACTCTCAAGAGTGTGGGTGGTTCTTCATAGGGGAGAACAAACCAGTTTCTCAAGACCTCAGTGTTGTTGAATGTAAATATGAATCTTGTCATCCAAGGAGTGAAGTCAGGGGTCACCATGGGCCCTGAGGGGAGGGGGGTAGGAATAGAATAGATCGAACAGGGGGTATTTAGTGGGCAGTGGAAGTGTCCTACCTGATCTTACAATGATGGACACAGGACATGGTAAATATCATCAAAATTTATAAAAGTGTATGGTCAAAAATGTAAACCATAATGTAAACCATTGACCTTGTTTAGTAGCTGTTTCACTATTTGTATATCAGCTATGACAAAGGTATCATCCACATATAAAAAGGTATTCATATGGGGGAGAGAAAAAGGGGAGGATTTTGGGTATCTGAGAGTCTCCTGTATTCTGTGTGTAACTTTGCAGTGACTTAAATTTTCCTTGAAAACAAAAAGAAAAATAGTGATACACTGAGGAATGAATGGGGGAAAGTGCCATGGTACAGACAGGACATCAGATATTGTGATGACAAAAGGCAAAATGTGGAAAAAATTTTTAAAAATATTTTCCATTTTTCAATCTCCCAATCTTTTAATTTTATCTTATTTTTAGTTTTTTAAAAGTTTTATGTATTTTATTTCTTATAATTAAAGATATCATTATTGTTTCATTTTCCTATTAAATGTATTTTCCTACTGAAATGATTTCATTTTTGAAGAAGCTTTGGATCAGAGTAGGGTTACAATTGGGGTGGAGGAGAATCATTGGTCTGGGGTGTCAGTGATGGGATAATGCATGGTAGGGAGTTCACCTGAGCATCCATATAAGGTATGTAAAAATGTTCAAATGCTCATGTGTCGGCGAGGCTGCCGCTGATCACAGATCAACGCCGCTGTCTGCTGCCGCCGCCGATCACCACCTCCGGGCAGTTCCTTGGTGACCCAGCGGTTGGGGGACGAAGGGAAGGAGGTGCGGCTCACCAGGCTCAGGCGTCCCTGAGCACTGCGAGCTGAGGGCCGGGGTCTGCATCTCCGGGCCGCAGAAGAGAGTGGGGAGACGGATGCTTCCTAGTTACCAGCGGATGATGAGTAACGAATACGGAGACAACGCACACTCCGGAGACAAGGTTGGGCTCCAAGTCTGAGTTTATTGGGTGAGCTCTGATATTTATACAGAGGGAGGGCTGAGTGGGGCAGGGGATGGGTAAGGTATACTGGGTGGATTCTGATTGGCTGGGATAGGTTTATGTCCATATAAGGTATGGAATGTGTAGGAGAGAAGGGGGGCGGGGCTGAGCTGTGGTGGCCATCTTGAAGCACATGGGAAGGAGAGGTTGCTACAGGAGTCAGCAGCCGATTGGCTGTGGTAGTTACGAGAGCGTCCGTCCCTGGTTGATTGCCGCATTTGGCGCCAAGACGGTGTCTATGCCCTGGTTTTCTCAGGCAGTGCGCTCGGAGCTTCCGTACCGCCCTCGCCCCTCCCCCTACATCTCCTACACTCACGGGGCACTGTCACAGTGGGTGGAAACTCACATAATAACCATGACAATATTGAATTCTCAACCTGGAGAGCTCTGCCACATTATCTAAGGTAGCAGCCACTGTTCTCCAAGTGCAGGGTCAGTGACTGGTGAAGGAGTATGATCCATTGATGGGTCCTTGATATTGACGACTAGGTTTATGAGACTTTGCTCTTGATATTGAAACTTAGCCTATTGTTCTGGGGTGTCTAAGCGTTGCCTCCTGAGAGCCTCCTTGTTGCTTAAATGTGACCTCTCTAAGTCAAACTCAGCATATGAATGCATCGCCTCTCCCCACCCCTAATGTGGGACATGGCTCTCAGGGATGAGCCTCCCTGGCACCGAGGGATTTTAACCAAACACCAGCTAGCATTGCAACTGGAAAAAGACCTCAAATAACAGGGGGAAAAGATAAAGACAGATGAGTTTAAATGCCTAAGAGAATTCAAAGTGAGTCGGGAAGTCATCCTAGAGGTAACTCTTACTTCCAAAGTGGATACTACCCCATAGAGTGGGGCTCCTGAGTGCTCTGGAGACACCCAGGTCCTAGGGTCAGTGCAGATAGCTCCGGATTTTGGTGCCTTGCCAGGGGGCCCTACTTTGGAGTTTGTGCTCCTGAGAGTGATAGGGTTAGACTCAATTATGTCTACCCTTCACATGGCTCATCTGTACCTTGTATTTAAACCTATATTTGCTGCTGGTGTTTGTAGGTGTACATCCAGAAACTCGAGTCTTTGGGCTCTCCATGTGCCAGATGGGCCCGGAACTTCAGAGGATTTGCAACACCTAGTCTACAGATCATTGGACTAACCCAGGACAACTGGCAGGGAGATGATGATGGGCATCCCAGGAATGGAAAGAGTCTGCAGCTGCAGGCAGTATTGTCCCATCCATCTTCCCCATGGGATATAAGCCCCTTTTCAATTGGAGGTGGATTAGACATCACCATCCAAGAATCCTTGGGATTGAGGGAAGAGCTATGGACTAGAGTGGACTTACTGATATTCTACTATAGACATATTTTGTTTCTAGCGATGGAAGAAATTACAACATTAATGTGGAGTCAGTGGCCACTGTAGGCTCTGGGGGAAGGGAGAGGGAAAAACAGCTGTAATATAGGCACTTTTTCTGGACTTGGGAATCACCCTGAGTGACGTTGCAACAACAGATATAGGCCATTTCATATCATCACATAACATGCAGAACTGTGTGGGAGAGAGCATAGACTACAATATGAACTATGGTCCGTGCTGAATGGCAAAGCACCAGGATGTGTTTATCAACTGCAATGAATGTGCCACACTAATAAAGAATGCTTATGTGGGAGTGTGTGGGAGTTGTGCGGAGTGGGGCATATGGGAATCCCTATATTTTTTATGTAAAATTTATGTAATCTAAGTATCTTTTAAAAAATAAAAATAAATAAAAATAGATATAATTTTTGATGAAAATATGAGTTTATAAGTCTAAAAGTTGATCATATCTTTACATTTTCAGAGTTAAAAAATTTAGAAACCCAGCTTTGTATTTTTAGAAAATAAAACGGAAAACACTTCAGGAGGTCATATATCATTGTGACTGAAATTGTGAAATTCACCAAATAAACATGCTCTCATGTTTCATTAATTAATATAACCTTGATTTCTCTTAGAACAGAATTTTATGCTGCTAAAATATTTCACCCAGATCTGGCCATGTAACTAAGGATTGCCTATTCACTATTGAGATTTAAGCAAGAGTTATGCTTGATTTCTTTGAAAATTGTCATAAGGAGCTGATAAATCTCGAGGATGATTGCTTTTCACCCAACCTAATTTTTCAGACTTGGAATGTAATTTTGATACTGTATTTCACAGGGTTGTATTACAATCACTTAAAACTGTACACAATATTCAAATGAAAAAATTACCAAAATTTTAACCCTCAAATTAATTATATTTCAGAAAGTGCCAGTAGTGTTCAAGAGACTGTACTTTCTAGGAACTATGTACTTAATTTATTAGCACATACACCAAAAGTAAATAAATTTACCCTCTTTAGAAACTTCTTTTACTTATTTAGCTTCTTAGTGTTCCTTCATGGTCTTCCTGATATCATCTTAATATTTCCTAGTTTTGGGAGACTGAATGATATTGTCTACTCTGGGGAGACCTTAACTGATAATCTCCTAAATTATCACAGCAAAGGATGCCATCCACAAGTCCCTCTCTGAATATAAAATCAACTGATGGCACACCTCTGTACTGTGCATATTTCAATGGAAATTGGTGCTGGAAAATCATTGTGTTCTGCTTCATTTGGGTAGAAGACCAGACAAAAGGAAACCTCTCACTGTATTAAAAGAATGTGAAAAACAATTCTACAGTGCAAAATAGACTCTAACATTTTAAACCAGAGAGTTTCCTAACTTGCATAATTTTGCCCTGATTTTTATTTGTATTCTGAGTAAAAAACAAGGAAGCTCTCCTTGTAGAGAAATTGTAGATTTATGACTACAATTTCATTTCAAAAGGAACACAAAAGCATGTTTTTAAATAACAAACACTATTTTTGGAGATCTTTGAGTCACATTTACTACAAACAATTGACTGAAGACATTATAAATGTTTGTTGTTTTATGCCACTAAGTTTATGTCTATATAGCTCATGAGTGTTAATGAGTACTAGAGCTCCAGCTGAAGAGAGGGAAAAAATTTATTTTTCTATTATTAATGAAGGAGAAATAAGAAATTTGCAACAATAACTTTTGGGGCGCTTGCAAATTTTCATAAGACACTTCCAATTAAAACCCTTTGGCAAGATGTCAGTCTCATGAGAAAGTCAATGAAAGTTATTAACCATGTTAACAGGCAAAAAAAAAAAAAGGAAAATCTATATGCTTATGTCAATTGATAAGGGAAAATTAAAACCCCATTTCTGAAAAAATTTCTCAGTAAATTATAAATATAAAGGAACTTAAACACCTTACCAAGGCCATCCATGATTAAACAAGTAACATCATAGATAAATGGTGAATTTTTTCCCATTAATATCAGGAAAAGACAAGGATGTCTTCTCACCACCACTATTCACAATTGTATTGGGGGTTCAAGTAAGTGCAGTAAGATAAGAAAATGAAATTAAAGGCACCCAGAATGAAAATGGAAGAAGTAAAACTGTGTTTATTAGCAGATGACATTATCCTCTGTGCATTAAAATTAGATAGAATCTACAAAAAAGAACTAATAAATGTTAAACTGAACTTGATTCCTTGTAATAGACCTCATTGGTCATGAGATGCTATGTTTTATATATATTGCAGATTTGATTTGCTAAAGTTTTATTAATAATTTCTTCATCTATGTTCTTGAAAAATGTTTATATTATCAAAGTATTGTTGACCTTACCGAATGATATGGGACATATTACTTCCATTTCAGTTTCCTGGAAGATTTTGATTATAACTTGGTTCTCCTTTAAAGTACCATTGGTGTTGTTGGGGGTGTGGGTGGTGGGGAGCATGGGAATCCCTATAGTTTCTGAGTAATATTGGGTAATCAAGGCACCTTTATAAAATGTATATATATATAAATAACAAATAACATTTATGTAAACAAATTAAGAAAAAAAAAAAGAAAGAAACCAGCAGCCATAAAGCAGAAAGTTTGTTTGAAAAAAACAAAACAAAAACAAAACAAAAAATCAATAAAAATAAAAATAAATAAAAGCATCAAAAAATATAAAACCAATCCTGTTGAAACTCTTCCAAAAATTTGAAGAGGAGCAAACAGAACCTAACTCCTTCTATGAGGGCAACATTACCATAGCACCAAAATCCAGATAAAGATACTATAAGAAAAGTAAATTACAAACCAATTTTTCTTATGAATATAGATGCAAAAATCCTCAAAAAGTACTTGTGAATTGCATCCAACTGCACATTAAAACAATCATACATCATGGTCAAATGGGTCTTATTCCAGTTATGCACGGGTAGTTCAACACATTACAACAACATTACAAAACAATAGGAAAAACTACATGATTATGTCCATTTATGCAGAAAAAACATTTGAAAAAACCCAGTGTTCATTCTGATAAAAATGCTTAGAAAAATAAGAACAGAAGGAAATTTCCATAACACGTTAAAGGTCATATTTGAAAAGCCCACTGCTAACATCATACACAATGGTAAAAGTTCAAGTGCTTTCCCTCCAAAATCTGGAATATAAGAAGGATTCCCACTGTCACCACAGTTATTCAGCATTGTACTGGACGTCAAACCAGAGCAGTCAGGCAACAAAAAGAAATAAAACCCATCCAAATTAGAAAGGAAGAAGTAAAACTTTCACTATTTGCAGATGACATGATCCTATATATAGAAAGAAAACTTAAAAATAAAAATACAACACAGCTACTGGAAACAATAAATGAATTGAACAACTTGGCAGGGTACAAGATCAATACGCAAAACTTGGTAGTATTTCTAAGCACTAGTAATGAACATTATGAGGAAGAAATCAAGAGATAAATTCCACTTACAGTAGCAATTAAAAGAATCAAATATCTAGGAATAAATTTAACCAAGGATATAAAGGACTTGTATGCAGAGAACAACCAAACATTGCCAAATGAAATAAAACAGACCTACATAAATGGAAGGACATTTGGTGTTCATGGATTGGAAGATTAAATACCATTAAATATTTCAATTCAGTTATCCAAAATAATTTACAGATTCAGCAGAATCCCAATCAAAATTCCAACAGTCTTCTTTACAGAAATGGGAAAGCCAATTATCAAACTTATTTGGAAGAGGGGGGACCTGAATAGCCCAACCTATCTTGAAAAAGAGGAATGAAGTTGGAGGACGCATGCTTCCTGACTTTAAAGCATATTACAAAGCAATGGTAATCAAAACAGCATGGTATTGGCACAAGGTTAGATATATTGACCAATGGAATCATATTGAGAATTAAGAAATAGACACTCAATCAAACCTATGGTCAACTGAATTTTTGTAAGGCTATTAAGACAACTCAACTCGGGTTGAATAATTTATTCATCAAATGGTGCTGGGAAAACTGGATATCCAAATGCAAAAGAATGAAATAGGACCTGTATCTCAATCCATATACAAAATTAATTAAAATGGATCAAAGACCTAAATATAAGAACTGGGCTTATATAACTGTAGAAGGAAATGTAGGCATGCATTTTCAGGATCTTGTGTTAGGTAATGGTTTCTTGAATTTTACTCCCAGAGCATAAACAACAAAAGAAAAAATAGATAAATGGGAACTCATCAAAATTAAAAACACTTGTGCATCAAAAGACTTTGTCACTTAAGTCAAAAGACCACCTACTCAAAGGGAAAAAAATATTTGGAAACCACATATCTGATAAGGGTTTAATATCCATAATATATAAAGAATCCTACAATTAAAAAAAAAAGACAAACAATCCAATTAAAAAATAGACAAAAGTCTTGAATAGACATTTCTCCAAAGAGGTAATATAAATGGCTGAAAAGCACATGAAAAGATGCTCAACATCACTATCAATTACGGAAATGCAAATCAAGACCATAGTGACATATTCACACTCACTAGAATGCCTGCTATTTAAAAAACAGATAACTACAAGTGTTAGGATATGGAGAAATAACAGCATTCATTCATCGCTAGTGAGAATTTAAAAGAGTGCAGCCTCTGTGGAAGTCAGTTTGGCAGTTCTTCAGGAGGCTAAGTATAGACTTATGACCCAGCAATTCACTACCAGGTATATACCCAGGAGAATTGAAAGCAGAGACTTGAATAGATACTTTCAGACAGATGATCATAGTGGGCATTATTCTCAATTGCCAAAAGAAGAAAGCAACTAGAGTGTCCATCAGTCAATGAACAGATAAACAAAATGCAGTATATACATACAATGGAATATTATTCATCTATAAAAAAGAATAAAGTCCTGATGCATGCAACAACATGGGTGAACCTTGAGGGCATTATGCTGAGTGAAATAAGCCTGAAACAAAGAGACAAATATTGTATTTTCTCACTGATATGAACCAATTATAATAAGGAAATTCACAGTGTTAGAATCTAGAATATAAGATACCATCAGATAGATTGGTGTAAGATAATGTGTGTTGATGCTTAATATGCACAGAATTTCTATTTTGGTTGATTGTAAAGGTTTGGAAATGTATGGTGGTTACGGTAGCACATTACTGTGAGTGTAATTAATAGCACTGAATTATATAGGTGAATGTGATTAAAAGGGGAAACTTTAAGTCATATATGTTACTAGAATAAAAATTTAAAGATTATACATAGGACTGTATAAAAATACATTGAACCCTATTGTAGATGTTAGACTATAGTTAATACAACTATAAGAATATTCTTTAATGAATTATAACAAATACACAACACTAATACAAGGTGTTAATGTTGAGTGGTATGAGGAAAAATACAATTAATTAAACTATGGACAGTAGTTAATAGTACTATTTTAATAATTTTTCATTAATTGTAACAAAGGGAAATGTAGTTACAAATCAGTAAAATTACCAAAAATGCTGCATCAATAATAACAAATTTTCCACACCAAGGCAAGCTATAGGTAGTGGGATGGCATATGGAGATCCTGTTGTATATGGTGGGTGTGTAAACTCACAAACTCTCTACCAATTTTTTTTTTAATGATAAGAATGTTCATATACATATCTCTCCTTCTACAACTGCAAGATATTCTCTTGGGTATAT
The DNA here is from genome assembly GCA_029593785.1 of Cabassous unicinctus. NCBI lineage: Eukaryota > Metazoa > Chordata > Mammalia > Cingulata > Chlamyphoridae > Cabassous > Cabassous unicinctus. The sequence continues at coordinate 27,129 of JAQZBX010021775.1, forward strand.
ATTCAGCAATGGATTCTCTGGGTTATAAAATAATGCCAAATTTCCAAATTATTTTCACTTATTACCAACTACAATATAATATAGAAACTATCGACCACTTGGAGACTCAAACTTATATTTTTCATTATCACACCTCAAGAGCCATTTAATAGATTTTTTTCTAATCACCACCGTGAAATTTTAATACCACATAATATACTATATATCTGTTTGTGTTGTATCTATATATACAAAAATATTTTAATTATTTGGTTATCCACAGCCCATCTTCTACCACAGGATTCATTGTGTTATACAGTCCCATGCATGGTACAATCCATTGAAAGTGTACACCCCGTGGAAATCACTTTCATCAGAGTTGTGCACTCAACTTTAGAACGTTTTCATTACTCCAAAAGGAAAATCCTGTACTCCTTTATAACCCCCACTGTTCTTTCGAACTGATATATCTTCTTTGTCATTGCTGCAAAAATATTACAATGTTACTGTTAAATATAATCCATAAATTGTGTTAGTTGTAATTTTCCCACGTATAACCATATTCTTAACATTTTGTAAAATAAGATCTTATATTATTAATTACCATCATCTTATACTTATTAGCCACAGTTTTCATCCACCACCAAAATCGCTATGTTATACAGTCCCTACATTATTCTCTAGCTTCCTTTCAATTGAAATATTACATCCATTGACTACCGCTTTCAGCTACACTGAACTAATATAAGAACATTCTCTCATGAAGTATAACAAATATATAATACTAATGTAGGGTGTTAATTACCAGCTGGGGGGGGAAAATACACCCAATGTTAGATATTGGTGATAGTCTGTAGTAACAATTGTTCCACATCAGTGCAAGGTGTTGGTGGTATGTACTGTATGGGAGCCTTGTAGATGGTATGCATGTTTATTTTTTTAATTCACAACTTTTACTATACACTTATTGTTTATGGATGTTCATGTATGAATGATAAAATTCAATAAAAAAGATAAGAAATATTTTTATTTGAATATATGTATAAGAATATGTACATGAAAAGAATATTATACCTCAAGATAAAATTATTTAATACCCCCAAAAAACTATTTTCACATTAGGGAAAACGTCGTCTCCATTGAGAATATAGGCTTTAGATTATGTCTTCTCCAGCTTTGTCATGGTCTGGCATTTTTTCATTTATTTCCCCAATTGAATAGTTGTAAAATGGAATTTTCTTGTGGTCTTGATTTCTAATTCTCTGACAACTATTGATATAAAATCTTCTGATACTTTTTATTGAGCATATTGCTTGCTCTTCTGTGAAATGTATATTGATCTATTTTGCCCATATAATTTTGGTTTGGTTGTGCCTTCCTTATATATTTGTAGGAGTTAATTACATATGTTTGTCACTGTAAATATCATGAACATATTCTCTCAGCTTACACCGGATCACTTTACTTGCTATAAAGCAATCTTTGATAGGCACAAAAATATTAATTATATTATATTTACATGTGCATTTACTATCTTACATGGTAGATGCTATTTGTATTTTTTAACAATATTTACTGCATGAAGGCAAGAATTTTATAATTTCTCGTGTTGAGGTCCTATACATTTTTGTTAAAATTAATCCTGAGTGCTTGATAATCTCTGATACACATATAAATGGTATTGTCTTTTCAATTAAATATTGAGGTTGTTTATAGTTGATGTATAGACATGTAATTGAATTTTATACATTAATCCAGAATCTCCCTAAACTCTTCTTTTAGACTTTCTTTGTAAGTGATTATGTAAATAATTGTTTCACCCTGCATTTTGATTCCTTACACTTGTAATATCTATTTGTTATCTTTGTGCTCTGGCTAGATTTCTAATGCAATGATGAACTGTTTTGGGAATAAAATACATTTTGTCTTTTTCCTAAATTTAAAGAAAATGTTTCTAATGTTTTCCCATTTAGAATAACATTTATTCTTCCAATTTATATATAGACAAATTTTATCAGGTTAGTAAAGTTTACTTCTTTTTAAGTTTATTATTTTTTTAATCATAAAATGGTGTTGAGTTTATCAAATGCTTTTTTATGTCTTTTGTGATAATAAGGTTTTTAATCTTTAAATCAGTTAATATGGTGAAAGTAATTTTGCAATTTCTAATACTAAACTATCTATGCCTACCTGATATGAACACAAATAATTCAGAGTTGTTACTTTAATTTTTTTTTAATTTTTAATTTTTATTTTTAAAGAAGTTTAGATTACATCAATTTACATCAAAAGTATATGGGAATCCAATATTGTAGGATTCAGTTTGCTAATATGCAAGAGAATAGACAGTCTTTTCTTAAATTCATGGAATGTTTACAAAAAATGTATTATCTCCTCACCCAAACATTGTAAGTAAATAAATTACACCAAAAATGCTTTGAATTTAAATTTTCTGAATTTAAGATAAAACTAGAAATCAACAGTATTTTGTCTAAATAAATTAACTACATTGAATTAACATACCATCTAAATACTCCTTGATCTAAGAGGAAATTATTTGTAAAACTATAAAAATAAAACACATTATATAGAAAACTCTGCAATATATTTAAACATAATTCCTTAAAATGAAAACTGAAAAAAAAAAAAACTATCAGCAAATAAAGTTGGAAAAAGAAGGCTAGCTAAATAACATGAAGATAGGAAATAAAAATAATTGTGATTTGAAAATGATATAGAACTCAAACCTCTAATGTTGTGAAGTAAAACTCTTAGCAAGTCTATTTAAGGAAAAAAATTGCACAAAATTCTCAGCTTTAAATATTAGAAAGGATATATAACAACATCGTTGAAAGGATTAAATTACTAATTAAATATAATACGCAACTCCATTGTGATAAAGTTTCAAATCTAGAGGAAAATAAGGATTTCTACCAATACATAATTTGTGAAAATATCCCAAGAACATATAAACTAATAAGACCTGTATGCATAAGTAATACTAGAAAGATTATCAAATATTTATTCTTAAAACTCCAAGACCAGATAGTTTTGCACCAACTATAGCACATTTATTTTTGTTGCTTCCTGATGGAATTATTCTTGTTTGAATGATTTAAAGGCATTATTGATTCAATAATTGTTAGCATTGTTTTATTTAATTATTTGGGCACAGCAAATCATTCACATTACAGTAACACTTGCAATGGTCATTTGCAAAAATTGAATAGTGCCATACTTGATTATGATTTGAATAAAATACAGAACATAGAACATTCAGCATTTTCTCTCTACATTTCTTGCTCTCTCTTTCTCATTCTCCCCCTTCCCCCAGAAAAATAGATGGATATATAGATATACATCTATAAAAGAGATGTTATATTAATAAATTTCATGTTTTATGTTTTAAATTTGTAGTATTCTATTTATGAGTTGCAATTCTGAATACACTTGAGCAAAACGAAACAAGAACAATAAACATGCATAATATCTAGAAATAACACCATAAAATACTTAAGTAGGAAAAGAAACATCTATTTTCAGTTTATATTTCATTTTTAAAAGATTCCACTGATGATAATTAAATGAAGTATACCTTAAACTCCAAAACTTTTAGATGCCTTTGGTAGAAAAAATTCCAAATCAAATTATTGAAAGTTTTGCTTTTAATCAATTATGTTACTCCAGAGCTTTATAGATGGCTGGAGGTTACAGAAAAGATATTCTTCTCAACAATATCCTTTTCACCGCATTTTTCACTTCCCTATTCCTTGGACTATAAATCAGAGGATTTGGCATAGGAATGATAAGAGTATAGAACACAGCTATATTCTTGTTTTTCTCTGGTGAAGAGATAGACCCAGGTTAGGCGTACATGAAAAACAAAATCCCATAGAATAAACTCACCACAGTTATGTAAGAGCTACAGGTGGAGAAGGTCTTACTCTTGCTTGGGTTAAGGGGATCTTCAGGACAGTGGACAGAATATAAGCATAGGAAACCAGAATTATAGTTGCAGTGGTGATGATGATGAGAGCAGAGAGAATAAACAGCACCATCTCATTCACAAAGGTGTCAACACATGAGATCTTGGTCAGCACTGGGGCATCACAGAAAAAGTGGTCCAGTCTGTTTTCTCCACAGAAATGCAAACTGAAGGTGAAACCTGTTTGGATCATGGAGTTGATACAGCCACAGATTCCTGCTGAGACATACGTACAGGATAGTGGAAGGGCGAACAGATGGCTGAGAAGCAGTCATATGCCATCCCTGCCAGAAGGAAGCTTTCAGTTCCAACAAAGAGAGCAAAGAAAAAAAACTGTGCTGCACAGCCATTGTAAGAAATTTTCTTCTCCTTGGACAAGAAATTAGCCAGAGTGTTGGGAGCAATGACTGTGGAGTTCAAGTCTAAGTAGGACAAATTTCTGAGAAAGGAATACGTAGGTGTGTGAAGTCTGAAATCTATATTAATGAAGACCATCATGCTGATATTTCCCACTAAAATGACATGTAGATAAAGAAGAGCAGTAAGAATAATAGAATCTGTATTTCTGTAGATGTCTGAATCCCAGCAGAATAAACTCTGTCAACTCTGAATAATTCCTATTTTTCTCAGCCTTCATAGCAGAGACCTCGCTGAGAAAATGATAACAAAGCCTGTGAAAGCCTTGGCTGCCTTTTGGCTCCTGAAGTTTCCAAAGAGAAAACAAAAAGGCTAATATAAATTGGGGTTTTCTTAGCAATGGGTCTGACAGCATAGCTTTACATTTGTAACTTATCAATGTCCAACCACAATGTGATTGTTTATATATTTTTTAAATAAATTATTTCATTATTATATAGGAATGTGGATGGAAAAGTCTACCTTAGGTAGTGACAAGTTATCAGTTATCAGTCAACTGAAAGACCCCAAGATGACTATTTATTCT
>JAQZBX010021776.1:0-22686 GCA_029593785.1 Cabassous unicinctus
AAAAGTGAATTTTTACCTATCATGTAATGGAATAGAAAGTGTTCATATGCAACTTTTTATTATATTTAGGATGTACTGCTTAAATGAAGTTTCTTTCAAATATATACCACATTGAAGAGTGTTTATTTTAAATGTACCAACCTACTTGAAAACTAATCTGATACAGCGTGAAGATTTTGTGAGTAATGAAGATATAATCTTAGCCAGTCACTGCTCCATTATTTTGAATTCTAGAGAGAACAATATTAAGATGTTCTATCTTCATAAGGTTGCTGTGAGATATCAGTAGGCTTTATATAACGGAATTACAAGTAAATCCCCTAATGCTTGAATAAGGAGGTCTGTTGAATTAAATATTCTATTTTACTCAGAGTTATCACATGGACCATATACAGTTTTCAGCTTTAAAGTATTTAAAAACAGTACTTAAGAAAAATAAATGCAGTGAAAACAAAGACTAGGACAGAACATATTATCTTTTAGTTATTTGCAAGATCTTATGGTGTTTCAGGGTCATGGAAGCAAACTATTATCAAGTAAATATGACGACAGTTGAATTTGGCTTCCTTGAATTTATCCACTAAGTTTACAGAGGATAAAACTTTGGCCCAGAGAAGGAACAAATTTACTAGCCTGGAATCACACGTAGTTACTGGTGGAACACAGCTGGGCCTCAAGGTTCCTGATTCCTGAGCAGGTGAACCTCCATGCTACTTTCAGACTGTTTCATAGGACACCTTTCTCTTTCTTCCTTATTATATTTATCTGTCTGTAAGTCATATCAGTCCTCCAAGGTTGCAACTTTCCTGAATAGAGAATCCATATCCAAAGCACCTATTAGCTTCATGTCCAGCATCTTTAGACACTTAAATATCTTAAATATTTTATTTTTATTATATTAAGTTGTGGATCCAGGAAAGCTATTGTGTTTCTGTAATTTCTAATTGTTATGAATTCAAATAAGCAGGAATTTACTGTAATATTTTAGCAATATAGTTATACTTAATTCTGTTGTTAAAATTTTAGATAGTCTTTATATTAAAGTTTGAGTAATAGATTTTATTACACTTTATATTTATTTTCCATGCTGTCAATCAGTAGTGTTATAACTTAAGAACCTGAAATTTCTCTCATACATTTCTGGTTATATTATTTTTCACTAAATTTAAGTCCATATAGAAGGCATATGGAACATGACAGTACCATAGACTATGTCTCTGGTTTACTCCTTGGGCATATGCTTTACATACAAAAAGTTATTTCAATGCACCATATGTGATCCATATTTAAATGTGGAAATGGAGCCTCATAGGAGATGTATCAAAATAGCACATGCAAACATTTACTATTTGTGCCAGTAAGTGGATCTTTAGCACAAAACTCAACAACTACCATATGCAGCAGCTGTTATTCAGTGGACCAAAAATAACGGCCAGGAACAATGCAGGCTGCAGTTTCAGCATATTTGAACCCCATCCACCCAGCAAATACTTATTTCTCAAAATCCATTCAGACGTCTAAAAGGCTTTTCATTTGCAATTAACCACTGTAATTGTTCTGACCCAGACATGGTACTTAGGGAAAAGCACTCCAAGAAAAAGTTTCCTGAACTATCAGGTAATTGCCAGTGGGGGGAAAACAATAAACTTGTCCATTCCCCTGGAAAATTAGTGGAACTCAACATAAGATGTTTTTAATAAGTCTTTGGGTGGCAAATATGGCTGAGATAATACCTTGTACAATTCAAGAATATTAACTAGGTTATTAATTGGATGCTTCTCTGAAATGCTACAAAAGGTCTGTTTCCTACACTGGTTATTTTCTTTGTTCAGAGTCTTTTTTGTCTGTTTGTTTGTTTTATTTGGTCAACATGAGCATGTGTTATCATTTGGAAGCAGTTAAAGCCAGGCATGCAGGAAGTTAATTTTGATGCATTGTGAAAATATGCAGAGAATTCTCACTATTGTCCTGGTGGTATAGTGGGAAAGGCAATGCTCAAGAAACAATGTAACTGGCCTTGAACTCTAGCCCTTGTTATGTGCTTGCCACGAGGGTGAGTAAGGCCTTAGAAGAAACGAGCCTCAGCTTCATCTTTTATAAAGTGTGATGGTAATCTCTATTTCTCATTATTTCAAAGGATCACTGAGAAACTAAACTGTGTTGCAGCTGCTGCTACTATTATGTGACATCATTTGCTTAATTCACACTATGTGTCAGAAGTTGTGTAACTATTTGATAGCAGTATGTTTTTAATCCTCAAACCCCCTATGAGGTAGTTTATTTCTTAGGTGCATCAACACATAAACCCTGAAATCTCAGTGGCTTAATGCAACAAATTCTGACGTGGGATTGTGTGATTTCAGAGAAGCTCTCTGGCATGCTGTGACTCAGAGATCTAGGCTGCTTTTAATTTTGAGATGCTAACTTTTCAACATGTGCCTCCTGGGTTCCCAAATCTGGAGAAGAGAAAACTGGATATCTGCCACCAGCCCTTAAATGCTTTAGCCCAGAAGTCACCGAGGTTAACCCATTGATAGTACCAATCACAGGGCCCTGCCTAACCGCAGCGGATGGGGACATGTGTGTGGGGTGGGGTGGCACGTGGCTATTAGGTCTGCCACAGGATAGACAGTATGCTTTTCCCTGTTTTACAAATGAGAGGATGGAAGCTTAGAGATATTAGGCAAATTACCTAGGTCACACATTTAATAAAAAGACTCTGTTTTGATCCCAAGTCTGTTTGGTTTAGGGTCTTTGCTCTTTACCATGACCTATTATTCCTATTTTTTGAAGAGTTATTACCACGCATTAGTGAATCACAATAGGTACATGACAAGTATGTTTTTAAGATTCTTCCTTAGCTAATGACCTTTTCATATAGTGAAAAATGAATAATTTCATTTATCTTCTTCTTTCACATCATGAAGAGTAAAGTTCTTATAGTTTCAGTTCATAAATTTGGGAGATTAATTTTCAACTTACTCAGACATTTGGCAATGGAGAAATTATTTGAAATAAAATTTAAATAGTTGAAAAATAAACGATATTTTCAAATAAAATGTGGTATCTTGAATTCATACACATTAACACATACATAATATTTGAAGAAGAAATGGGTGTCTACCTTAGATATATGTTTAAAAACACTAAAAAAATGAAATCTATTTTTGAACTGTTTATACAGAAATTAGAAATTAGACAGTTCTTGCCACTTTGGTTAAAATATTTTCTTTACTGTTTCAGGAAGTGCATTTAAGAAAGTGGTTAATAAAGTCTCATGTTATTAAAATAGAAAAATAAATCAATAAGTACTCTAAAGTAATTAAAATTGTAAACTGGAACAACAGATAAATTACCCATAGCCATAACCAATATATGTAATGTACTACTAGAGTACAGCATATGGCTTAATAATTAGGGATTGCATATGGTAAATGTTTGTTTTATTTGTACTATTATTTATGGCTTTTCAAAAAACTTCATCAGCAGTGGGATTATCCAACAGAATCTGATAGGAAAAAATAGACCATATTGGCTTTGCAGATGTCTATGGGCAAACAAAATTGTATGCTAGATCAAGAACGCTGATTTTACTATACTAATGGGTTATCTCCTAAAGTAGCACGGAATTCTGGAAAAAAAAAATCACATAATTCTGGGAAAGTGCTTTTACTATATACAATGATAAGATTAGCTTATTTAATAGCACAATCTTCCTCCATCTTCTTCCATGAATTATACCCAAGAATGGCAATCTTTGTTTCTATTTGCACAAATTTAGACACATCAATTCCTTCTTTCAAATTGATACTTCAGATAAAATTCACTCTCCTATTTGTTTGTTTTTCCTATTCTAAATTCAGAAACCATTTGGTGAGGTTTGGAGATATACTATTTATGTATAAAGATAGATTATGGAAGCTGATAGATAAACATGGTCACGTAAGACCAGAGGAGAGAGGGAATAGCAGCAAAGGGGGTTAACATTTGTTTGGCAGGTTTATGGTCCCAATCACTTGCCAGGCTCTACATGTTTTACACAATAATAGAGAACAAATAGTAATAATAGCTAGTCTTTATTTTGAGCCCTTCTCTTTACCAGGTCTTGTGTTGAGTGGTTAATATATGAACTCATTTGGTACCCAAAGCCTGTGAGGAGAGTGCTATTATTAATACCCCCATTTTTACAGATGAGGAACCTGGGGCTTATATAAGTGAAATCAGTTGACAAAGTCACATAGCTCCCTGGGGGCAGAGATCAGTTTTGAGCCCACAGCCATATAGCTACAAAACAAATTATTTTCTTTGTACTACGATGTTCCCTTTTGACCGCTTTGCCTCTTCAGCTGTAGCTTATGAGCAATTGTGTCTTACCCAATGGTTTGATTCAGACAGAGAAAAGTGTCTCTTTGTACTAACAGAGTTATCAGTGGTATGACTGGAAACTGTTGATTTCAGGATGGTGGCCCTGAAAAACCTGACCAAATGAGTTTCAAGGAGATTCATTTGTTTTTCACTTTCATTTAAAAAAGCATTAGAGCATTTCATTTTCCTTGCAAAAGAGATTATTGAACAACAGGTCAAGACTGTTCTCCAGTGCTGACATAGCCCCATAAAATGCTGTAGATCCCACTTAAAATGAGGATCTTGGCTCCCACTAATGAGGAAAAATTTTTTTCTCAAATTACTACTTAATGTTGTATGAAATATATGAAAAGTGCTATTGAATTGATTATAAGATTTTTTTCAAAAGCATTGTGTGTTATATCATTTTATAGGCCCATATGAAAGTCTCCATATAAGGAAGATAGTTCTTTTTGGACTTTTTCCCAGGAAAGCCACCTTCACCCCTAAAGAACTGTATGGTTTGTATTATTTACAAGCTTCATTTTTACCCTGGTAGTTGGGAAGCTCAGCAATAAATATGAAATTTCTATTAAAGAAATCATTTAGCATCTTTGGTAGAGGCTATATCCTTTTCCTATTTTCTTTCCTTACTGGGAGACTGTATTTTCCAGCCTCCCTTGGAAGGAGTCGGGCCCACGTAATTGATTCTAGGCAATGGAATGCAGGTAAAAGTAATGTGTTTTAGGTTCAGGCCTGGACTCCCACTGCTGATCTTCTTTCCTTACCCCAAATTGCCTGCTGAATGTCATTGCTTAGGCTCACCTTAGAATTATATGTTGAATAGAGCAGAGCCTCTTTTAACCTCACTCTCCCACCAGTTTGCCAAAAATTATACCTTACATAGCAATAAAGAAACTTTTAATGCATTAAGTCATGAAGACTCCAGCATCTATCAGTTATGGTAGTATGTTATATTTACTACTACAGAAATTGGCAACAGAAGTTGGATGTTGCCATAACAAAAATTAGCAGAGTGGGGTCTGCTCCATAAAGACATTCAGGGACCCAGGTTGACAGCAGCTCTTCAATCCTTAAAATATCCTTTCCAAGGTTAGTAATTAATTAGTGGGTGGCAAAAAAAACTGATGTCAGAGGCAAGAAAGTTGGGAAACAAGTTATTCAGTGGCAAAACATTTGGTTGCCTGAGAACTTGGAAGAAAGACTACAATTATATAAAGATTGTGGCTATTGAAAAAGGGGTTGAAAACCAGTAATTCTGGCAAGTATTGGTTGCTATTGACTTAGCGAAGGATGGTAGAAGATGGAGATAAGCTTAAAAGAGAATAGAAAGATTCCAGAAATTTGAGTCCCCGCAAGATTTAGAAACATTGATTCTTCTAGATGGCAAATAGGAAATGGGATCGAAAAAGATTCCGAATGACAAAGAATCATTTTGATTTGGCTTTGTAACAAAAAAAAATCCATTGGTGGATGGGGCTTCCCACAGAAACTAGAAGGTCTCAAGATAGCTAACAGTAATCTGCATGAAAGGCATGTGGGAAAACAAAACAAAACAAAACGTATATATCACACTTGAAAACCGTTTCTCAGAAAAAACTATAAGTTTGGCTTTCAGAACATGGAATTGATGGTAAGCAAATAAATCAGATACCTACTAGGATTTTGAAGGGATTATATTGTCACAAAACCTACAAGCCTATTCTGAAAAACTAGTTTATGACTTCTTAAGGCTTAAGATGGCCAGAAATCCCATTTTAGAAACTGAACAGCTCGTTATTGAACAAGCATAACAATAACAAGGAAAATCCAACAAAAGGCAGAGTCAGAGGACTCAGAGAACAATGCACAACCCCCCACCACCACCACCCTGAGAAAGCATAATAAGTATCTAATCAAGAAACTGTCCTCTCTGCCAGGGCAGAGGTGTCTAGAAGGATTTCTTAATTCTGTGGACCAATGACTGCTGTTTCGCCTTTTCTTTCCTTTTCTAAATGGGACTTTATTGAGATTATCATGCTACTGCTTCTCCATTTATTACTGGGTTTTATGTGTGTGTGTGTACACGTGTGTGTGTTTTGAGGTGGATGCACATAATTTGTTATTTTACTCACAGGTACCTGATATATGAGGAGCCATGCCAGGTCCTCCCTTATGGAAGTGAGTGTGCCTCATCCAGAGAACCCAGAAATTGATCCGGTCTCAGGGACCGGGTGGGGCTTGGGAAGAAGAAAATATGTGTGCAAAAGAGTAAACCAGGTATTATGTGATCAGTAAGGTACACTGTGGCAGGGTCTGGCTAGTTATTTACCAAAAAAATTCCATTTTCTTTTGCTCTGAGGCATACAGTCAATTCCCACATCCCTTGCAGTTAGTGGTGGCCACATGACTGAGTTTATGTGAATGGAAAGCTAGCAGACGTGATATGTACCACCTCCTGGCCTGGCCCATAAACATTCCTGTGCAGTCTCACCTGTCTTTACCCCATCTGCTGAAAGGGAGTCCGTGCTGTAGAAACCTGGGGGAATGTGTTGAAGATGTGAAGTGCTGTAAGCATAGATCCCTGAAGTGGAGCCACACTTTTGCCCCATATGACTTACACACGAGAGAGAAAGAAACTGCTATTTTGTTAATTTATTGAGATTTCAGTTTTCCTTCTCTTTATTTTGAATTAATTGTAATTGTAATGACATTTTAAAAATTCTTGATTGTAAGCTACTTTAAATTTGTTCTGTAGAAGGAGGCAAGAATAAACATATTAAAACACCCAAATAAAATGGAAGGCTGTGAATTCATGTTACCAGGAGATAAAATGGTCTAATTTCCTTCCATGAAATTAGGAAACTCAGTTCCTCTTACAATTTTGGTGAGTTAAGAAAAGTAAGAAAGGATAAGTTTTATAAATTTTTCTTGTATATGTTTGTATAAATATGTTTGCCTGAGTAGTATATTTCTGATACTACCAGATATGGCATAAGATCTTGTAGTTTCTGATAGACTTTACTAAGTGAGATGCTGTTATTATATATTTTTAAGAAATGCATGACATAGTTGTTGCTAAAGAATAATGCAGAAGAGCTGTCCCAATATTTGTTTCCTTTAATAGCAAGGCTATTTTTTTCCCTCAACTCAGACCACATCAAGTTACAAATGAACACCTACCTATTCAGAAATGTTTGCCAACCCTCCCTAGCTAGCGAACAGGAGCTAAGTTCTTCAATAGAGGCTTGCCTAAATTCTGTTTGATGACCACTATGATCTCCTAAATTCCCACCCAATATTGATTAGGTACCTCTCACAATTAGCCCCCTTTCCTCACTCAGGTTGGCCCAGCCATTGGAATAGTCCCTCTTCTCCAATTCACTTATTTCAGCTAATGACACAATGAGATTTAAAATCACCATGATTTGAAACCTTGTAGTAATCTTTACTTCCTTCTTGCTAACCCCATACAACCATCTGGGCAGTTTCCAAATTACACATATTCTACCTCCACAAAGACTTTCCCATCTTTAGCCTTCCTCCAATCCCTGATGCCTACACTTTAGTTCAGGTCCTCATTACTCTTCGGCCTTTCTTACTATAATAAACTAGTAATTGGCTTCTATGCTTCCATCTCTGCCCATACCAATCTGTCCTACACATTGCTGACAGATTAATCTTCCTAAAGTGCACCACTGATCACAGACTCACAGACTCTCAAGCTGAAAGAAGCCCTAAAGGTCAGTTAATTCAACCTTCTATCTTTTCTTTCCATTTCTTTACAAATATCAGAATTTGATACATGCATTTAGTTTGCTTTATTATGGAAGTAATGTATGGTTAAACAAAATCAAATAGTACAGAAGAACACAAAATGTATAAATCTCATTCTTCCCTTTACCCCCAGTTTTACTGCCCAGAAGCAACTGCTGTTTGTTCTTTTTAGTTTCATTTTTTAATTTCTCTGGGTGGTTATCATAACTTCATATTATATGATTACACTTTTTATTTTTAGATGCAATAATTTTATACCCACTATCTATTGACTTCCCACTATGAAAGAGTCAATTATTACATTTACCCCTTTCCTACCTTTTAATTTTATTAGTTACATTATTGTCTTTTTCTTTTACATTTTCCAGGCTTATGTAATTTAAATTCTATTCCATCCCTACAATTAAGTCATCAATGCTTCATATGGCTTACCTATAAAATTGAAAAAAACCTCAGTACTTACAATATTATGATTATTAAATTAAAACACTGTAGAAGCAAGCAATGTAGTCAGAAATCTAAAAAGGGAAATGAGGATGGGCAAAAAGAGAAATAGAAATTGGTCTATCACTTACATTTGAGCAGGTTGTGTCTTTCACGAGAACATCTGGCCAAAGGGGGAAGTGAGGGCTAAGAGCTCATGCATTGCACTGTGTTCCTTAGCAGGGCATGTCAGCTAAAAGAAGGGGCACCGTTTTCCTAATTCATAAAAAGGTATGATCCTTGCTAGTAAAGGCCCTAGTTGGCAGAAAACCAAGGCGAATATACAGTCGCCAAATCCAATGAAAGTTTCAAGAGGGAAAGAATAGTAAAGAGTGTCAAGTACTATTAAAAGACTAAAGAAGAAGAGGATTTTTGTATTTTTCACTGATAACTAATAGGTTATTGGTTACTGGTGATCTTAGCAAGAACAGTTTTATTGAATTCATTTGGATGAAATCCAGATTTTAGCGCCTTGGTGAGAAAGTAACGAAGCAGAGTAGCCTGAGCATATAGACAAGTTTTCTAAAAATTTGGATGCCTGGGAAGGAGATATTTTTTGGTCTCTGGCTAGTCAAATCTAACAATCTCTTGGTAATTTATTTCATTGCTTTTGGGTTTAGATATGCCTTCAGCTCGACATATGAAATAATAGAAGTATTTGCTCCTATTGTCTACTAGTTTATATATGACTTCATTTAAAAAAAATTAATATATTAACTTACCTGGTATATATTTTTGTATGTGGTATTAGGGGAGGCTATATCTTGAACTTTTTGTAAATGACCCATTCTACCAATAATCTATCCTCTTTCTGCTCTCACCTTTATCACATAATCAATTTTTATTTTGAGTGGATCATTTATCAGATTTCTGTTCACTTAATCTAACTCTATTACTGAGCCAATACCAAACTAGTTTAATTAAAGTCTAATATTTGCTGGTGGCTTTTAAACAGAAAACTCAAGAAGAAGCTAAGAAAACAGTCTGTGCTTGTATTTTTGAATCCTACTTCTTTTCATTCAAGGGGTCAGAAGCACTCATTATCGGAAAATCACATCTCCATTTTTAGTCTTGGCTCTCTAATTGTTTCTATCCTCATTTTTATTCCTTTATCCTTTCCTTCTATTCTGGCAGAACATCTCACAATCTTCTTCCACACTAGTGACCACCTCTTCTGCAATGTCAGTTCACCTCCTTGCTGCCAACAATGCTGCTATTGCATTTTTAATTTCTTTGTAATTTTTCCTGATCTCATCCAGCAAGGTGTACCTATATCTTGTGACTTCATGTCTTCTGTAATCACCTGTGCTTGTTCTTTCATAATTCTTGAAACTTTATTTAGAACTTAAAGCTGAAATTTCAATGTCTTTCTCTATGAAATGCATTCATATATTTTGAATGCATTCATATATTCTTGAAATGCAAGAATATATTTTCTTCTACATTATGAGTACAAAATTAACTTTTCCTTATAGTGCAGAAACTTTTCTTAGATCTCAGGATTTTTGTTTGTTTGTTTTCTCTGTACTTACCTTTATATAAGAAGTTCTTTATCTCATCCTGTTTTACTTAAAGGGGATGGGTGGGTTCTTTATTGCTTCTTTCCATATGCCTCTTGCTTCTCAAATTGAAGCCCTAATCCTAATTGTTTTATAGATCTCTAGTCAAACAGGTGTCTCATCATTGTTTATTTAAAATGACATTGCTGTCTTGAGGAGGATATGCCAATTGTTACCTGACCATATGACAATGTAGAAGTAATTTTATTTCTTCTTAATTTGAAGAAATTTTTGTTTTTCTTTTTTCAGAAGAGTGGAAGAAAAACTAACCCTTCCCAGATTCACTGTTTTCTGACCTTTCCTATTTTGCTCCCTTCTTACACCAATTCCTCATCCTAAAATGCTCCTTGAACTTCACTCCTGCCATTATTTTGTATTCCTGGTAGTTCAAGAGATATATTAAGAGAAGTACTGAGATGAGAGATGGTTTAGCAAAATAGTCTTAACCGAAGAAAAGGTAGTTGATGTAGAATGAGAGGGAGAGAGGAGAAAGGAAGATGGAGGGTGTGGATCAGCTTACTAGGAGGTAGAAGTTGCTTTTGAGGAAGAGGCCTTTGGAGATCTACCCTCGACTTTTTATTATGCTATGTAGCCTTATTACCACTTATGAAAGAGAAAATTCCTTCATATTTCAGCACCTGTAATACTTTATAGCTCTATTCACAAATGTTTAGATTGGCAATTGATGGCTAATTTGATACCTTAGGCCTACAAATCGCCCAGCTTAAAACTGTCAATATCTTACCCCTCACTTAATGAATACAATCAGCTATTACCCTGCTCCTGTCCTTGGAGTTTTCTACAACTTTGTCGCAACTTATAGTCTCATCTGTCTCAAACTCTCTTCACGTGTCACATTCTTTTGCCAAATTACTTTCATCTCCTTACATGTACCTCTTCACTTTCCTGCCTCCATGCCTTTGTGCATCTTATTCCCTCCACTTGCTACACTTTTATCCATCTTTTAAGGGCATTGTCTCTTCACTGGCCATCTTCACTTGGCTCTCAGATGACTGCTGACCTGAATGCAAGGTCTTTATATACAAAGTTTGATTTTCAGCCATAGCATATATACAATATTAGGTCCTATTAATTGAAACTGTGTAAATATTATATTTGCCCTGAGCACCCAAATTTTTTTTTTTTTTTTAAAGATTTATTTATTTATCCCCCCCTTGCTGCTTGTGCTGCTGTGTCCATTCGCTGCGTGTCTTCTCTGTGTCTGCTTATCTCCCCCTTGCTGTGAGGTCTTGCCGCATCAGCCCACGGTGCTGCGTGAGCCGGCCTGCCCTCACAAGGAGGCGCCGGGAAGCGAACCCGGGGCCTCTCATATGGTAAACGGGTGCTCTATCCATTGCGCCACACCTGCTTCCCACCCCCCCCAAATATTTTTAACATTTATAATGTAATAATAATAATAATACAAATTCTACTTAGTAGAAGAATCAAATTTGACCTTCCCCATATTCACTAGGCTGTGGCCTCAGAAGCTTCCTTTAGCCTCTACTTCTGGTATCATTTTTCCTGTGCATATATGTCAGCCACAAGATGGTTGTTTTGCAACAGGTAACTTGCAGCAGATTCTTTCTATATTTTCTTCTCCTTTCAACTGCTGCTGCTTGTTCAGAAGCAGCAGATTGCACTGCAGATGTACTTTTGGTGTAAAAGATTCCCTTCAGGACTCCATTGCAAGTATACATGTGCTTTTCCCAGCAACTTCATTGGATTTTCCACTAACCTTCTCTTCTTTTTTGCTAGTACTTGATAGGTAGAAGGGTGAGGTGAAAGGGGGGGAGGGAAAGATAAAGGGAGAGGGGGAGAAGGGGAGGGGTAAGGGGAAGAAGGGGAGGGGTGGAGGGAGAGGCTGTGTAAATATATCCACTTATTTCCATTTACCTTAGTTTCAGATCTCTTTGGTATAGAACAACCATTGAGGAGGCATCCTGTCCTCATTCCCCCTTTTACTCCCAGGAGAATTAATGGTTCAAGTAGGTTCCAAACTTCCAGTTACAATGAATGCCCACTAATCATCTAAGTGACAGCACTGACATTTAAGAGTGCAGAACTCTCCTTGACTGGTTTTATAAACTCATCATAAAATTTTCATTTATTGATATCTAATGGCTTGGCAATAAAGTTTCTTGAAGCCTTGATGAACACAGACTTGAGATACAAAATCAGTTCAATCTCAAGAGTTCTATAGAAAAGGCAGTAAACCAGTAGACTGGAAATTTGTAGGGTGAGAACGGCATGGTACAGGAAAAGTTGGAACTGGGTCTAAGCATCATGATTTGGAATGTGACATCACAGTTCAGATATCAGCTTCTCTACATATACAAATATAATCCTAGACAAGTTACTGAATCAATTTGAGCTGCGTTTTCCTCATTGCTCATGCAGGAATGTTGATGTTTAATGAGCTAACAGAATATAAAGTACCTATAATAGTGTCTGAATGAAAATTGATATTACCATTATTATTGTCATAATCTCAGATCTGCCACTATATTGCCATGTGACTACACGTTACTTTGCACAGTCTTTGTTTCCTTCTCCATAAAGTAAAGAATTCATCAGGTGATTACGAAAGCTCCTTCCACTTTGTAAGCTTTATTTTTTTCTACCTGGTGAGATAATGCTTGGTTTGTGTTGTCCTTCTGTTGTATTGGTAAGTCTGACTAACAAATCTTCTCAAATCTTCAGTGGCATTATCTACAACAGTTCAATACCAGTTCTATACCAGACAGGTAATTGAAATGTGGCCTGGCAAAATTTCACCACATACTGCCTCCCTGCTGAATAGTCAATCAATTGTAAGCCAGTCTTGTTCTTTAGATTTTGGAGAGTCTGCCAACAATCATTAAGATAGCCAGAGTTGGATGGAATTGACCAATTTTACTGGTACGTTTTCATAATCACCTATAATCATGGCCTGTTGTACATTAATGTATTCAGACATAGGTCTTTGAGGAAGGCACTGTTTTATCCACAACAGGTATATAGTGTAAAGATTAGATATGATAGAACATCAAAGCAGAACTTGCAAGTGAGTGGGAGCATGACACATTTCATTGCTGTTGCGGCCTAACAACAATTCACTAGTTTTATCATCTCTTTGGGGCACTTAACCTGGTCTCATTCATCTTCCCATGCTAGGTGGAAAAAAGTTCCTAGATACTTTTTAATGGTAAAGCCCATCAAAATCCTGAAAGATTCCTAGAAAGGTGATTAGGCAAACTAGCTGCATGGCCTTTGGAAAGTCACTAAACCAACAGAGGTCTCCTTCTTTTATCTATAGAAAGAAGGGGGCTGACCCAAATGAGCTCTTTCTGAGGCAGAACTTCTATCTCTAAGAAGTTTTTGTACCCAAGATTCCATTAGAATCAAGCAGTAAGTGCATTCAAAATGCAGATTCCTAAATCAAATGTCCATTAATTTTGGTTAAACACATAGTGAGGCCTGAAAATTTACCTTTTTAATATGTACTCAATTGATTCTGGTGCCCACAATGCTTTGAGAAGTGTTACAGAGTCTTCTCCATTTCTAGAACTTGATGAGATATTGAAATTGTTTGATTTACAACTTTCATCTTTTTGGATGGAAAAATTACTAGAAATCTATGCTAAAATTATATCAGTAATGACATCAATAGACATATTGTTACTTAAAATAGATTGGATAATGAAAGATTTAGGAACATTTCTCCTCTACCTTTATGACGTTCACCCAACCTGAAAATTTGTAGGATAACAAACATGTCCTTGAAAGACATGTCTTTCGATGGACGTTTTGGTGAAATGGTACCATATTTTCCCCCTCTAAGCAGTCTCCTTTGGAAATAAGTTAATTTAAAAATTTTCCCAGATACATTGTCCATAGACCCATATCAAACAAGAATTTGTGAAGACAGAAAAACACTCTAGGAGGCATTTGTTTTTTATATATTTTAGAAGATTTCTGTTTTTGTAATCATTTGGAAATATATGGAGAAAATGATCTTGTTTACTTTGATCATTTTATATTTCTCTACATTTAGTCTATATGCAATAAGAGTAGTGGGTAAAGGCAGACATGTTGGAGTCAGGCAGACTGGAGTCAAATTCTTGCTCTACCACACAGTAGTTTTGTCCTTGGAAAAGCCTCAGTTTGTAAAACGGGGATAAAATTGTACCTTACTCTGAGGGTTCTTGTAAGAATTAAATGTGGTAATGCATCTGAAGTGCATAGTACATTGCCTGACACATAAGTGTTCAAGTGATTCATTTTTTTTGTATTTTATGGACAGAAGAGTAAAATATAGATATTTTTTAATAGATGTGTGTATGGTTTATGATTGTATATCTTTATATAAGAAAATACTATATATTTGTATAGCCCTGAATTGCCCCAAATTCTTTATTATCTAGACGCTACTTGTGTACAAATTGTTAGGTAGATAAACCAGATGTTGCTTCTCTTTGGCTATTAAAAATTCACATGATTAAAGTGTGTACTAAGCATGTAAATGGTAGCACTAGGAGGATAATTCCAGTTTTCTGATGCCTCCCTCAAATCATCACTCATTTATTCAGCAAATATTTATTGAATACTTATCTAGGCAATACCTCCTGTTAAGAGCTGGCAATATAGCCTTGAACAAACAGCCCTGCCCTCAAAGAGCTAACCATTGTGCTTGCCCCTGAAGGGAATTAGAGCTCTTAGGTGGGATTAAAGGCACAGGCCTGCAATGGCAGTGATACTGCTGTTGCTGGCATAATAACCATTCTAATGGGTCACCTCAAATGAGCTACGGTGACACAAATCTTCATAGAATAGCTTTAGGAGATTGGCATTCTTTTGCCTATAAAGAAATGGGTCAGGAAGAGCACATCATTAGCTCCGCACAGCTAGCAGATGGCAAGGAGCAGGACTGAAGTACAGATTGGCCGAATCTAGATCTGAGGCCTTAACTACTGCCGTTGATTGCCTCTCGGGATCACGCTAAAGTTTGCTACAGCTGTAGCACTTTGCCACGTGTCAGTCATCAGTCCTATATTTCTGATAGACTGTCAGAGTGGATCTGGTACTTCAAAACCACCTCCTTTAAACCTTACTTGTTCAGTGTTTGAACTAATACAAAGGAGGAAATGTGCATGTAAGTGTGTGAACGGTACCCATTTCTACACATGGGTCAAAAGACAAATACGGGCATTGCTCCAGTAGTTTGTGTGTATCCTGTCCTCATTCATTGTCGAAGTAACCATGATTTCTGATCTTGGAGGTGGAGAGGATCACAGAAGCAGCTTTCTCTCTTTTTTTTTTCCATTAGGAGCAACCAGGCCGCTGCTAGGACCATATGCTGTCATATGTTGTCTTTCTGTGAATCAGGGTGGCCCAACTGAACCTCTCCAGGGTTGGAACTAAATAAAAATATTGCTTCTTCCTGGATCAGACTGATGCAGCACTGCCAGATTCAAGGCTTGAGGAGCAGAGCTCAGGCTGGGTTTAAGTACCAATTTATACCCTTGACCAATGCCTTGTTCAGAACGAGTTCACTCTGGCCTTAGAGGGCTGGAGTATTTAGCATTTCTGCACTTCAGACCTATAGTCATCTGATGAAGTCGTGCAAACAAAAAGACAGGTAGAAAATAGGGTATCAGTATCAGAAACAAAAAAATATGTTTAACTCAGGTTCCTATATGTGGAAGTCAACACATAAAGGGCAAGCATATGCAGGAAAACTGAAATCTACCCTGGGCATAATTTATCTTTGTCAGGTATCAATGGACCTGGCCTTTATTTGAAAAGCAATTTAATTAATGAGTTTAGTGTCCCTGAAGTTATTCTCTGATGAAATAAAGGAATCTATATATCCAGATGTCTTACACGGATTTTTTCACCCACTTTAATATGCTTTTCAAATACCAATCATTGATCATTCACTCATCAGAATTTTTAAAAAATCTAAATTAGCTTTGGCTTTCAAGAAAAACAAGACAAACTGAAACACATTAGCTGGTGGTTGAGAATGAAACCATATTGAGGTTTGTGTTTCAGGAGATTTGTCTGTCAAACAGAAAAAAAAATACAACTTACTTTGATGTTGTTCATAAGCCTGAGGCAATTTCTACCCCATTTGTCTTTCTGGATTTTTTTCAGCCCCATCTGTTTATTTTCTATTGAGCAATCATAGCAAAACAGAAAGCCAGCTACTAAGGGTCTGAAAGCAGGTGGGATTTGGAGATAATTTGAAAGGAATAATGAATTCTCAAAATAGAGCATCTCAGATTGGCTGGTACTATTGTGATTTGGTATTTCACATTTACTTTAAGTTTATATACCATTTGTATGAAAGCTAATTTATTGAAAATCTGAGATGTTCAGAAATCATTTGCGTTAATGAAGCGTGTTTTTTGTAACTGTAAGATAATTTGGGGGTCTTTAAAAAGTTGGGGAAAGGGAGGCTCTCCCAGCTTCTTCAAATGAAGTTCCAGAACATAACATACAAACCAGGAGATATGCATTCAACATTCCAACCTAAATAACTACATATTTTATTTTTAGACGGTACTTCTCAGTGGATCACATAGAATAGAATTTTATTTAAATATTAGCTTTTTTTCCAGATTGGTGAGATTGATAAAAATCTAGAAAACCATATATCTAAAACAAGACATGTTTCCCTAAAACTGGGGGAAAAAAGATGGCGACATTGCCTTGCCTTTCGTTTGATATTTTTTTTGTATGGCAAAATTTTGACATTAAGCAATCCTTGCCAAAGAGACTAAGCAAATGCCTGGATTTTCTAGACTTCTTCCAAAGAGAAGTGCAGCTTTTTATGACTTGCCTCAACACCCAGGGACAATGGTGACCACCATGGACAACTTATACACCCCTTTGATTATGGGTGCACAGAGACTTTTTTCCAGCCACAAGCGGGAGGCTACAGGTAACAATGAGCCAATTCCCCACCAGACACGCATCATCATCTCCAATTGCTATGTACTGAGTGCCCAGAGGTCTGCTGAGGCCACCATCTGGCACTGAGTAATGGCTAGTCTTGGGCATTCTGCTAATGGCTGGCACACAAAAATTCTGTCTTCCAAGGGTGTCTCTGAGTGACAGAAATGACATGCAGGGATGGATTGATACCTCAAATTTTAACCCATGGACAATTAAACCTTGGTGTTAGTCAGATGAGGTTAGACTATGATGCAGCACTGATGACCCTCCAATCTCTGTCAGTTGATACCTTAAGTGTCACATAAAGTCCAGTGCATATTGGGCAGCTACCTACATCTTGTAACTGTCATCTGAACTACATAGCTATTAAAGACACTGCAGGGAAAGAAAGAGGTAGATGACTTACCTCAGCCCAGACATAAAACCTGTCATTTCCTCTCAGCATCTATTGGCCAAACAAAATACCTGGCACTTGGAATAATTCGTGTGCACTAAGCATTCTGCAACAACTACCTTGTAAAAATCTGGGTTCTTCACACTAAAATAGAAACATAAAATAAAAAGGAAGGAAAACTTTGTTTTGTATTTCACCTCAGGTAAACCTTGGAAGTTATTTTGTCCTGGTGAAATCTTTAAAAATGAAAGGCTCTATGGAATTTATTGGGTGTATTTCTGTACTTTGTGCAGAGCAATCAGCCACTAATTTACTTCAGCAGTCTGATCCAACTGAATCGGTTTACTTACCTGAATACCTCGGGGTTGAATGTAATCATAACAAGTGCTTAAGCTCCAGAGAAAAATGGCTCAGCTTCAAAATATTTCTCTGCCACTTACTAGCTGCTGCATGGCCAGTTGTATAATCCTTGAGACCAAGTTTCCACACCTGTGAAACAGGAATGACGATGCTAATAAGATAGCAGCTACTTGGCCTGACATGTGAAGTAAATGGAATGATATGTGCACCTGGTACACAGTATATACTCAATAATGCATAGATATTTGAAGAACAGCTGAGATACTATTTTATTCATTACTTATTCTGTGATCAAGTGTCAGTTTATAGCTATGACACATAGGTAGCAATAGTTGGTGGTGGTAAAGAATACATAATTTTGTATCCTATTTGTAGTAAGAGACATAATGCTAAAATAAATGAAGAATCAGAGGGTCTCCAAAGAAAGAAATGCTTCACATTTCTTCATATTCTCAAAACAACTAACTCATGCCTGATACAGTTTCCTGTTACTGAATACAGGTAGTGTTTTTCTTAATATTTGCTATTGTGTTTGCAAGGCAGTCCACAAGATTAAAACAGACTAATTTCTTGTGCTATAGCCACAAGCCAAAATAAAGACATAATTTTTGTTAATAATATATTTTTATTTTTTAAAAGATACATAGATTACATAAATGTTACACAAAAATTATAGGGATTCCCATGTGCCCCACCCCCCACACCTCCCACAACCTCCCACATAAACATCCTTCATCAGTGTGGCACATCCCCTGCAATGGATATACACATCTTGGGGCTTTGCCACTAAGCGTGGACCATAGTTCACATTGTAGACCACACTCTCTCCCACACAGTTCTGCATGGTATATGCTGATGTAAAATGGCCTATATCTGTCGTTGCAATGTCTCTCAGGATAATTCCCAAGTCCCGAAAAAGCCCCTGTATTACAACTGCTTTTCCCTCTCCCTGCCCCCAAAGTGTCCAGTGGCCACTGGCTCCACATTAATGTTGTAATAAAGACATAATTTTTAATGCTTTAAACTTTCATATTTTTATGTAAGCATCAAACCTCAAAAAAATGTCTATTAAATTAATTAAAATTACTTATTTTTAATTTGTATTTTAAGCAAATAATTAACTAGACCCTCATTCCACACACTATTTTCTGAAGTGGTTTTATTTGTGACTTCTTATTTGTTTTTATTTTACATTTACCTAGAAGGCTTTCTGTGGGAAATAGCATGTCAAGTGCAAGGTGTTCATTCCAGTATGATTCCAATTGCATTAAGCTGACTGATAAATTAACTTAGCCTCTGAGATTTTTTTGTGAATGGTTGAGATATTTGGTTGGCAACAAACTATAAAACTTGAGTACCCCCTTTTGTATAGCTTAATTACATCTAATGAGATATTTTCTGGAACAAGAAAACTTCATGCATCCTGTCTACACTTTTACATCAAAGCCATGGTGTGCTGGCAGAAAGGGTAGTTCTCATTAATTGGATGGCTCTGAGTGTAGTAATCAGTGACAAGGTCCAGGAAGGTACCAGAAGTCAGTTTCTCTTGTGTCACTGGGGGCTAGCAATTTGAGTATTTTTTACTCATTTATTTATGTGAAAATAGCTGATACTAATTAAGCAAAAATGATTCCAAATGCTAAGAATATATCCTCTAATGGAAAGATAAATTAGCATCTATATTCTTTAAAAACATCCACAAATGAGTGCATTCCATTCTAACTAATGACACTCAATATTTTTGGGCCACGGGGTGTCATTGTCCATTAAGGAGATCTTTATTTTAGAGCGTGAAGAAGAGACGACACAGAAGAAATTATCTCCCAACTACATAAGTTGTTAAACAAGTTCTGGTTTGAAAATAAATTGTGTAGAGGGGGAAAGTCTTAATTATGTAAGAGTTGCATACTATAGACAAACAGCTGTTAGATATTAATCTAGAGGAACTCGGGAAATGAGAAATCATTGGGGATCAAATAAAGGGAAAAAATTCAACAAACAGACTGTCAGAAGAGCCTGGTATGAAATTGAAGCAAAAAGCTTGCATCTGCCAAGGTAAGAATCTTGATTAAAGGTGCTCAAATTAAAAGTTGTTACATTCATGGAAATCAGCTCCCAGCAGCAGACTGCTGAAGACGTTAACAGGTGGGCTGGTTGGGATCCTGTAAAGTACTTAACAAGACGAAGGATGAGAAAAAGTTCAGTATTTTAATGACGGACTGGCTTCCTACACCCTTGGGAGACTTTTCCTAATATGTCTTGAAAATGGAAATGTTTATCTGTCTAAGTCTTTGATCAAAAGTAGCAGACACTTGGGAGGCCTCTGGAGGTGGGTAGCCCTTTTGACTGCCTAGCGACGGGACAGAAATTGTCATAAAGAGGCCATGGATAAGACAGAGAAGGGGCCCTGGGTTGCCAGTAGGATTTGCAGTGACCAGGGGTTGGCATGAGCAGTGGTTCAGGAATATGCAAATGTTATAATTCAGAGAAGCCAATACTAAGTACTAGCCAACATGTCACCTTGAGAATGAGACTGTTCTGATCCAACAAAAATGCTTCATACAGAAAGACATAAACCACCTGAACAGCACCAAGGTAAGAGCAGCTAAGTGATTTTGCCTAAGTAGAAAATACAATTGGAAAATGCATGGATGTCAGTTGATTTACCTGAGAAACACCAGAATTGTTTACTCATCCCCTTTGCCACCACTCAGCTTTAATGTAATAATATTATTTCCACTAATTTTCTTCAATATGAACCTAGACTGTCAAAACGAATTCAAGAATTTAACTCAAGAAATGAAAATGTGAACATACTTAAACTTCATCTTGTCTTTTTATTGCATTCTTGTCTACCAGGCAGCACTGAATATTGGGTTAAAAAAAATGGGTTTTCCAGCCAGATTGTCCTGAGTTTGAAAATCGACATCACCTTCTTCCTTTCTTCTGTTTTGGACAATTAATTACACTTCTCTGAGCATCAAGTCCCTCTTACATGAAATGGAAACTAAGATATCTGTCTCATAGCATTAAATCATATGATGATGTATGACAAGTGCCTAGAATAGAACCTAGAACATAAGAACAGCTCAATCAGGATTTTTCTTTTCATCCTTTGAATATCCTTTGAATACTCTACTACAAAGCGGAGTTCTCACAGAGCTAAAAATTGGCAGGAGCTTGCAGTGACAGAGCATTACTTTCCAGTTTGCTATAGTGACTATATAATTTTATTCATTCATTTACATTAACCACCTGGCTCTTATAGGATTATGAGGGTGTTATCCTCATATAAAATCACAAATAGGTGATGGTTAATGGTCAGGACCTCAGTCTTTACAAAGTTCAAATGTAAAAAAAAAAGTGAGGTGACTTGGCAAAATGCCTTGATCATAGAATCCAACAACTGAATGATCCTAATGTCTTTGTGCAAAAACCCCAAATCTAATTACCATTTTAAGTCCATTTTCATTCTGCAATTCAGTCAGTTTTCTATGCTGACCTTTTCACTTAGAATTTGGAGGAGAAGGAAACGTCAAGATTGCCCAGGGCATCTAATCCTTTGCCAATGAGAAACCTGAGACCCACGAGGGAAAGATTGCTGAGTGGAAGATCAACAGGGGCAGAAGCACGACTGAAACCTGGGCACCCTTACTGCAATTTCAAACTGTTGCAACCATAGCCCACATTTCTCCCTAGTTTCTCCTTCAGTGAGTAACTCATAAGACTTTTAGTACTGTGTCTGGCACAGAGTTGTAATTTCCATCTCTTTACTTTATCCATGCTGTCATGTCCTGTGCCTATGATGGTCTATGCTTTTTATGAATGAATCGCAGTCTGGCCCATATTTCAAGCTGCACATGAGTCTTCTGTCTGCTTCTGGCTGCTAAATTTTGAAAAAAAATTGGCTCTTTCTCCTATGATGTCCAAAGTCCAACAGCACTTACTCTCCCTCTCCCTTCTTAGCACTTAATCCTGTTACTGAGCTTCTTTCTTACTGTGCATTCCTTGTCTTCCCAACAAAATTTCCATTCCATCAGGAGAAAAGATCTTTACACTGTGCAAAGCACCTAGCATAGTTCAGGGTGCTCAATATTTTGTTGAATAATGAATTGAGTGATGTGCACTTCTAGAATTCTGAGTAATACATCCATAAAACTGTTGCCACCCCAGTACACCTATACCCCACGTCATCTACAGCTGAGAAAACCAAATAACCACAACAATGTTCTTGCAAACAAAAATCAAGTTAGGCAGATGGGGAATTCTACGATCTTTCTGAGAACCGCTAAGCTTGAAGTTTACAAAGTACAGTGCTTTTTCAAGCCTTCCCTAAACAGAATATGAATACCCTGCTTCATTCATAGCAACTTTTTGCAAGCTAGATGATTCATTATAGTTACAAGCATCATCACATTGGTTACATACCTGTCAGTGCTTAGTGAATGGGACATATTGCTAATGTAGAAGAATAGTGTGAAAACCAGAATTAGAAATGGTTTAAGATTAATTTGGAAACAAGTATTTGTTTACATTGCAGTTCATGGATGAAGTGGTTTCTGTTGTTTTCACCTAAATGATAGTTCTACACAAAGTGGACTTGACCCACCTAGAGTGAAAATGTACACTTCAATTAAACTGCACATCCTTGAGATTCAGCTCTAGTTTTGCATCATAACTTAAAGTTCCCTTTTACATGGATTTTTTTTTTCTAGTCAGAAGCAAATATGAATTTTAATATAGTAGTTACCTGGGGGGAAGCGGGTGTGGCTCAGTGGATAGAGCCCCCGTTTACCATATGGGAGGCCCTGGTTCGCGTCCCGAGGC
>JAQZBX010021777.1:7855-32142 GCA_029593785.1 Cabassous unicinctus
AAAAAAAAAACAGAATTGTATAACCAGAAAAAATATTCACAGATGAAGCCAAATTAAAAATAAATATATAAATGAAATTGTTCAGACAGAAGGAATATAATTCCAGTGAGAATTAGATATAAACAAAGAAATTTTGAATGCTGATGAAATTGGTCAAAATATTGGATAAATAATAAAGATACTTTTATTTTAATATTATCAAATATTATGGGCTCTCTAAATAAAAATAGTTACACTATATTATATTTATTATATAATACTTATATAATATAAGTAATTATAAATTTTGTGATGGCCATAGCCATTAATCATTGGAAGAAGAAAATGAAGATAGTTGGTTCTTACACTATTAGGTAAGGGACATAATAATTTAAAATACATTATAAAAAGATCCATGTTGTAAGTTCCAGAACAATCTCTAAAACTCTAAATTTAAAATCCTTTTTTAAACTAATAAGATGAGTAAATATATGAATATAATTAAAAAGTGCTTAAAAGGAGGCACACAAAGAGAAAAAGGTAAAAAACACTGACATATATTGTCTATGAGAAACCCATTTTATATATAAATTTTTAAATAGTTTGAAAAATCAAATATAAAATGTATATACTACAAATAACAAATCTGGAATGGATAAATTTATAACAGAAAAGCTATACTCCAAAATAAGTAATATAACTAATGATAAAGATGGACATTACATAATGATAAAGGAATCATTTCATCAAGTAGATATAAAATTCCTAAATATAGGATTGCATATGCTTATTAGGAGGACTTCAAAATACATAAAGCAAAAGCATACAAAATTATAGATTAAAATAGACAAACTTTAAATTATATTTGTAGACTTCAATGCTTCTCAATAAAGAGTAAAATTAAACAAAAATCAGTAAGAAGCAGCACCATTAATGATTTGCAGTAATCTGTATTTATAAACCCTTCCAGCCAGCAAAAGCATATATTCTTTTAAACTGCACACCAAGATAACCAATACCTGGGCCACAAAGCCAATCTTAAAAATTTTTAATATGATTGAAATCATAGAGAGTGTTTTTATCAGCATTTTAATTAAGCTAAAAAATAAATAACACTTAGAAAATAACCCAATGCTTGAAAGTTAAGCAACACATTTCAAATAACCATGGGAATTTAGAAAATAATTTTGATTTTATGAAATTTAAAAAACAAAACAGCAAAGTTTGTAGGTTGCTACTAAAGCAATGTTTACTAGGAAATTGGTAACATAAAAGTTTATTAAAGAATACAGTCTCATATCAGACATATGGGAGTGATTTTGGGTGCTAGTATTATTTTAATTCTTGATGTGGGCTATGGTTACATAGTTTTTCACTTCGTACTTTTCATTAACTTTACATCGTGTTACATCCTTTACCCTGTTTACCTATATCTGGCAATTAAATTTCCCTGTATTATGTGGAGTTAGCTAGATGTATGTTTATTTATATAACATTAAATTCAAAGGCAATGGGCTCAGTCAAAATTAAAGGATATAAAAAAAGAAATATCAAAGTTGTATTTGGCACAATGTGGTAGGAAATAGGTATTCTGGTGACTTAATTTGTGTTTGTCTGAATATAGAGCCTGAGAGAAGACTCGGTGTAAATTATGATTATTATTTTTTGGAATTTGATCCCATGTCAGGATTGAGTGAACAAGACAATTGAAATAGAGTATTTAAAAAATGGAGTAGGGACCACTATGCCTAATTAGAGCTCAATCCTAAAAGGGACCCTCTGACAAACCGTAAAGAATTTGTTTCAAAATTGTCCCATTGAAGGAGTTTATGCCAGGACATATCTGAATTAATTTCCATAGTATATTGTTTGCAGGTTGATCCTAGGAGCTTCCAGCACCCCAACTACCAAATTCTGAGGTGTCAGTAACAAGGATAAAGCACTCTCTTGCTGCCTTGGGAAAGTCACTAAAGAAAAAAAAAAAAAAAAGCTACAGCTGAAATCTAAATTGGCCAAGGGAATGCGACAATACACCACATAGAGTTGGGTTTGGATAATGAACAATTTGACCATATTCCACAAATAGTCAAAGGGAAGTCACTGAATAATTTTTGATAGAGGTTTCAGGTGATCCTATCTCTATCTAAAGAGATCAATCTGGCAATTTTATGAAATAAAAACGATGGTTCACTTTATGGAGAGGATGGATATTACAATGTTTCAAGCAATTAATTTTGCATATTTCTCGGATGTTAGTTTCAGAGGAATGAAAGTGGGTAAACAATAAAAATAATGAGAGTTTTGAACCAGTTTCCTTACGTTAACCTGATGTGGTTGGCAAACTCAGCACAAAGGAAATCAGTGAGATTGAGAAACGAAACTTGAATGAATATGAGAATGGCAGTTGATTACTAGAAATAGGAAATATGTTAGAGTAGAGGTTTTATTAAAAATCTTAGTTTTGAAATCCCTTAATTTATTTATGGAATACCATCTCTTAAATTTAACTAAGTCAAAGAGCATAAAAGGAATCAGAACCAGGATATATAATTTTATAGGTTATAATTTCCAAATTTATACACACATATGTCAAAGTCACAAAATAAAATAAATTGGTGGTAAGGCTATTAGCTGTTTCAAAATTAATTTGCCTGAGTGAATATTTACAAGAAGAAACTGTACAATTAAATTGTTTTCAGAAAACAATCTTATTTTATAACCACCAATAGGTATGTCACATATAACTGTTTTCACTAAAATATTCTTTGAAGCATTTGTCATTTTTAATGATGCAAGATATACTAGCAAATCAAAAAAATTAGTCTTAAGATAAACTGTCCTTAATAAATACAAGTTGTTCAAGTAATGGTTTGTTTTTTTTTCTTTTAATGATTCATTCAGCAAACTGAATGATCCATTTAGGAAACTAGTTTAAATAATTTTCATAGCCTTGAAAAAAAAACTGAATAGAATTGTCTTCTTTTCCTCCAGAAAAATCAGTGGAATTATTGATGATATACATAAATGAGAATCCATCTTCATTTTGGACGCCCGGAAAATTTGTCACTACTATATCAGAAGAGTAAAGAAGATACACGTGAATGATAACACAAATTAAAGAGCTGAGTAACCGCACAAATAGGTACAAGAATACAAAAAGTTAGTTTTCCAAGGAAAGGCTCAGAATAACAACATGACAACCTTGGGAAGAAGATGGAATAGACAGTGGGTGATCAGACAGTAAGCACCTCATAATGTGGCAGTTACTCTTGCTCAAGCATTGAGACAATTCTCTAAAAAAAAAGTTCTACTCTAAGATAAGTCGATAACATAAAAAGAAACCACAGATATAGAAATCATTCTATCTTCATGCCTTAAATTGACTGTTAGGAACAAGGTTCTTACATAGGCTGAGAAATATATGTAACTTACATGTATTTATCAGGCTAAGGCTATGCATTCATCTCTGATTACAAACAGCAAGCAAATTATCACCAAATATTTGAGGTTAAAAAAAAAAAAAGATTTTAGGACACAGAGGGCCTAAAATCAAACAACAAAAGAAACAAACATGTATTTTTCACAATTAAAAACTGTGCTCGCTTCAACAGCACATATACTAAAATTGGAACGATACAGAGAAGATTAGCATAGCCCCTGAGCAAAGATGATACGCAAATTCGTAGAGCTTTCCAAATTTTTAAGAAAAAAAAGTAAAAGCAATAAGAAGCACAGAGCCAAACACAAGCGAGTTCTGAAGCTGGAGATCATCTTCACATGTATGTTCCCATTTATGCAGATCAACGTACTAAATAAGAAAGTCCCTTATTTGATTAGTAAGAAAGAGCTAGGTTGTAAATTGAACTCTGATTTCTGATTAAAATGTCCACGAGCTTCAAAAAAACAAAAATTTAAATAGAATTACTGAAAAATTTAAAGTATTAATATTTTAAATAGCTATTTAACCCATACTTATGTTAGACATATTGAGGAACAGGATTTTCATTTTAGTTGTATAAATAATAAAGTAATGATATTTTGTGA
Source organism: Cabassous unicinctus (assembly GCA_029593785.1). Lineage (NCBI taxonomy): Eukaryota > Metazoa > Chordata > Mammalia > Cingulata > Chlamyphoridae > Cabassous > Cabassous unicinctus. Next base: position 11,879 of record JAQZBX010021777.1, read on the forward strand.
ATAATTCTGCTTGATTTTGAACAAATAATTTTAAAAGATTAATTTTAAGCCATTTAAAAATAGGAATGTTTTATAATTTGTTTTAAGATAAGCAATTATAATAAAATACATAGATGTCTGAAATAACATCAAACTCAATTTTCTGAAATAGTTATTTTGTAGTCAATTTGCATAATTGATAAGTATAAAATTAAAGTTTTGACTTACTTTTCCATAGTTAGGCAAAGAAATGAAGAAAGTCAATTAACATTTTAATTAGATGTAAAATATGATTAAATCAATGATCCTAAATACTAATTTATCAAACTTAAAGGATATAAAAATGATCAGATCATTAATTCTTATTATTATGTTAGGATAGTTTTTTCTTATTTTTTTATGGAAGATTAATTATATCCAGTAGATATAATAGATCATAAGTTTAAAGCTTTAAGAAATTTTAAAACTATATATGCATATGAAGCCAATAAATGTAATATAGAGAGAATTGCCAGGGGTCCAGAAGCTTTCCTCTTGCCCTTTTCCAGGCAATACCACTGCAAATTAACTGCTAATCTGATTTCTATCTCTAGAAATGACATTTTTTTGTTGATTACTTTCAAATGGAATGACACAAAACATAGTCTTTTATATGTTTTTCCCCAGTCAACATTATGCTCTAATATTTGTCCATTTTTGTTGTACATCAAAGCTGTTCATTAATATTTTATTGTTATATAAGAGACACAAGATACTTAATTTAAAATGCTCTATTCATAGACTATTTTAAAATGCCAATTACCTCTATATTAATTAATATAATAACAATTATATGATGTAATATCTATTTCGAAATTAAACTACCTGATACAAAGATTCAAATGAAAAAAAAAGAACTAACAAGATAACATACCCAAAGAATTAACACAAAGAATAGGGAGGAGACTTAACATTTTCATGGGTCAAATTGTTTACAATAGTACAGGAAAATGCAAAGAGATATTTGGAGATCGCCGGGGGTTTGTGGGGGACAAATGATAACTGACCAGAACTCTGGTATTAATGGCTCATGAACAAAGGTAAGACTAACTGACGTGCCTTTAAACATGTTCTTGTATCAGAAATATAAAATATTTGTTGAAGTCATTACTGTTACTGAACTTTTCTTGATCCCAACTATTCTCTGAAATAACAACATTTTGAAATACAGCTCTGTAGACTAACTCAAAATTGCAAAAAAAAAAAAAAATCTTTTAATTATTTATCTAATTTTACTCTCTAAAGTTATTGTAATTAACTCTTCTATGACCCTCTTTTGAGATTTACAATTTTCTTAGGCCGTGCACATTTATTAGTAAATGAACTCAAATTGTTTTAGATTTGTGTTGCTATTTTAAATCAAATTGTTCATTCATTGTATTTTCTGAATAGTTTTGTTTATACATTTATGACACTGATTTTAGAAAATTAGTTTTATGAACTGAAAATTCATCAAAACTTGTCTTTCTATTATTATTCTAGTTATTATTTCTCCTGGTATTTTGAAATATAATATCCTTTATCATGTGAGTTATAAATTTTGCTGATCTTATGAATCTAGCTTTTAATAGCTACATTCTTCTAGTTTCTAAAATTTATTATTAAATTTCTCCTGTTTCCTTTATGTTAAATGTTCTTTCCTAAATTCTTGGTACTGAATATTTGAGTCATTAATTGCTTACCTTTAGTAATTTATATCAACAGTTTTGTCTTTGATTATAGTTTGAAACATTCAATCACATTATTCACATGACTCTAATTTTAAAACTAAACTAAATTTTTAAAATACTCTCAGGATCTCATGACTTTTTAGGAGATATTTTAAAGATTTTAAGATTTTGCTAAAAGAGTTTTCTTTTCTATTTTTGTTTCTATCTCTGGTTATATTTCATTCCTTTCAAATTATATGTTACCTGAGAATTCAGCTTTTACAAACTTTCTTAACAATATTTGTGTTCTAACAAATTTTATTTTAAAAATAATCTTTTCATGAGTTTTTAAAAATTAGCATCTAGAATTTGAAGTTTATGTTTAGATGAATTTATAATTTAAATTAACCACGGCCATATATCCTTACTTGTATTTCATTTTATTTATACACCATTAATTGGCAGCCAGTTAAATTGTTTTCTATGCTTTCTTATTAGAAATTTTCCATGAATTTCTTGAGGTTTTAAAAATTTAGGTATTTTTCTTATGTCTTGTAGCAGCTTGGCATTGTTTATGAATTCCAAAAATAGAGATTGGATTATGTTTGTAAACTGGTCTGTACCTGGGCATGATTAAATAATGATTAAGGCAGTGGTTGGGACACATCATTAGAACGTTGCATACCCAACCCCTTGGTGGGTGGGAACTCATAGAGAAACTGCTCCTCAGAGAAAGGAGTTTGGCGTTTTAATGATGGAGCATGGGATGTAAGTACACAGAGCTGCAGAACAGCTGAGCCTGAAGAGAATCAAGCCTCGGGGAGAGAGACAGAGCCTGTCACCTGATAGTCTACAGCTGGCCTTGTGGAGAGAGCACAGCAGCTGAGCCTGGAGAGAAATGGAGCCCAGGGAAGAGAGGAACCCAAAAAGCCTGAACTTTTGGCAAGCATCGGCAGCCATCTTGCTCCACACGTGGCAATAGACTTTGGTTAGGGAAGTAACTTATATTTTATGGCCTGGTAACTGTAAGCTTCTACCCCAAATAAATACCCTTTATAAAAACCAACTGATTTCTGGTATTTTGCATCAGCATCCCTTTGGCTGGCAAATACAGATCTCTTATTCATTATCAATATCTTATATACTTTTCAATTTAGAATAGTTTAAATTTACAGATGTTTTGCAAAGACAGTACAGATGGTTCCCATAACAAAGCCCAGTTTTCCCTTCTAACATCTTACATTTTAGTGTATTACGCTTGTTGCAATTAATGAAGTGATAGTGACACATTTTTATTAATTAAAATCCATATTATATTTGGTATTCCAGTTCCTTTTTCTGTTTCTGGATCCCATCTAGGATATCACATTAGAATTTGTTGCCATTTCTCCTTAGACTCCTCTTGTATTTTCCTTGTTTTGATGACCTTGACAGTTGTCAGGAGTATTGTTGAGATATTTTGTAGAGCGTTCAGCAATTCTGGCGGACTTAAAAATGGCCATAGGAAGGGCTTAAATGATCTTTCCTTTGATATAAGGGAAGGTTAATATGAGAAGAGGAAGAATTTAAACTGAGAATTTAACATAGAAAATGATTTAAATAGGGCTGAACGGAAGCTCAGGGAAAAAATGCCAGTGAATAAAGCACTCTTTCTAATTTATAGGCTTTAATATATCAATCACTAGACTTCTGCAATCATTCTTACAAGTGATTCATACCCTATCACATAATTGTCTTGGTCTTTAAAATTGTTTGTCTTTTCCCCTTTTCATACAGCATATAAGTTAAATAGGAATTGCTATAGCTACTGATCTTATAATACAATATTTGACCTGAGTAGCCTCTCAATTCCTTCTCCTTCATATCTTTGCTCTGAAAAAATAAAAGGGTTATTCCAGTTGCTTTCAGCATTTTTACACTCATCCACCAGTTGACAAGTTTGAACCTTTGCAGTGTCAGGTTTATAATTTGTTAATATTCATAGATAACTTCCCTTGACTACATTATTTTTCAAATATTCAATTAATTTGAGAGGTTTCTTTGTAATTCTGTTGCTTTCTTTAACTGTTTTTACCCCTTTTTAAAAAATAGATTTCATTCACTTGTCAACTTTGGGCATATTAAAGTCTCTCCTTGCCCCTTAAATCATTCCTCATGTGAACATTTTCAATTAAAGCTAGTGAACCTTTTATGAAACATGTTTTCAGAAATTCCAGGACCTAAATTTGATTATTTTAAATACTCCTTTTATAGCTAATCAGAATTCTATTCATACTGTATCATCTTTTAGATGTTTCTTATTAATCAGATCAAAAACTAAAAAAAAAAAAATCATCTTCTTAATGCTCTTTGCTCCCTTTTAGAAAATGTCAATACAAAAAGATTGCAATGCATAAGATAAAGTGATTTTAGCAGAATTAAACACCAAAAAGGTAATTGAAATGACATCAATATGATGCATGTGGAATAAATCTGAAATTTTTTCATTAATTTTTAATATGATATAGTCATTTTATTTTGTCCAAGTAAATGTTATACTTTTATTTTGTTTTCCTTAACTTTAATGATATTAGTATATGTATGCAACCTAGGAAATATAAAAATTTTGGACTTAAAGTCTTAACATAAAGAAATATTTTACTTCATTTTCTCATCTTTTATTTTGTAACCGGTTATTGATCACTAAAATTTTTGTTTTTGGAAGTCAGTCTTATCAAACTCCAGAGGATTTCACTTTCAGAAATAGTTTTATTTGAAAGAGACACAAATCTTAATGAAGAGATTCAAATGTCTTAGTCTTTATAAGAGGTCTATTACTGATTTATCAGTTCATTATCTTCCTAATTTTCTGATTTATAATTCTAAGACATCTGATTAAATCTCTTGTGCTTTTACTATTTAAGACATCACCCATGTTTGATACATCAAATGCATTAAGGACATATTAAGATTATTTGGCTGCTTTAAAAAATGATACTGATGTGTTCCACCTTTGTAGCAGTTTGATATTGTTTATGAATTTGAAAAATAGATATTGGATATTGGATATGGTCTGTTCCCCTGGGCATATTAGATTATATTGGATTCAGAGGTTTCACTTTTACCTGATTAAATAGTGATTAAGGCTTTGATTGGGCCACGTCAGTAGGGCAAGTCCCCACCCCCTTGGTAGGCAGGGTCTCACAGAGAAGCCTCGCCTCAGAGAAGGGAGATTGAAGTTTTCATGACGGACCCTGGGGAAGTAAATACACAGAGAAGCGGATATGTGAGGAGATAGAGAAGGCTCCATTAGACACGGCAGAGGCCCCCAGAAGAGAGACAAGCCATTTGCCTGATAGTTTGCAAGTGGCCTTGTGGAGAGAGCAGAACAGCAGCACCTGGAGAGAAACAAGCCCTGGAAGAGATATGAGACTTATTCCAGCATACAGCTGATATTGGAAGAAGCTGGGACCACGGAGCCTTAAGAGGAAGAGGAAGCCTGAACCCTTGCAGACGTTGACAGCCATCTTGCTCTAACAGGTGGCAACAGACTTTGGTGAGGGAAGTAACTTCCACTTTATAGCCTGGAAACTGTAAGATTCTAACCCAAAATAAATACCCTTTATAAATGTCAAACAGCTTTCTGGTATTTTGCAACATCACCCCTTTGGCTGACTAATACAACCCTGCTGAAAAAAAATTAGTGAAACAAAAGAACACAACAAATTAAAAGAGATGGTAACTTTACAGTAAGAAACAAGTTACGTTTTTTCCCTATTCTGGTTCCTAGTTGCTTATATGTTGCTGTAATGGCATTTCCCATTCCCATCCCCAGGGAAGCATTGAATGCTACATTTTTCAGAAATATTTATAACACAGAGTAAATTTTATAAGCCCATGAAACTCAATTAAAACTAATATATGAAAGCTACTTAGTTTTAAATTAATCATACACTAGTTCTGTGCATAACATTTTTCTAAGTATTGTAGAGAGATTTGCATAAGGTATGAATTTTTCCTTCCTTGAGAATATAATCTAGTTAGGCAGATAAAGATACACATGTACAATATTTAAATGAACATACAAGGCATTACCTAGTACTCTATGCCAGACCATAAGTACTGTGGAAGAGCAGATGAGAAAGGAATCAAAGTGAATTATTTCATTCATTTAATTTCTTTCATTCAGTCATTTATTAATGTATTCATTCATTCAGTGAATATCAACATTTTAGTCATTAAGCATAATAATTATTGGGCAAATACTATGAACATATGTTTTCATCCATACTTTAATCAATCATAAAACATTCAATGTGTTTCCCACATTTTTCAGCAACTGTTCTAGGTGCTGACAGTACAAAGATCATTATAATCCAGTTCCATCCCTTCATATCATTACAGCCCAGGCAAGCATACAATTTATAGCCATACAATAACAGTCAGCATAGCAGGTTTGTTAAGTAGTATTCACGTGTTATTGTTTCTCAAGAGGTCAAAATTAGAAACTTTTCCCAAAATTTATTAGCCTTCAGACTTTATTCTACTCCAAAGTAATTGCTTAATAAATGACATCTAAAATTGCTCTTGTGAGAAAAATACAGTGCCTTGTGAGAAGAGAGAAACAACTACTTTGCTTGAAATGGTAGTGGAAGCTCCTCACTAAGATCAATAACATTTGAATTGACTTTTAAAAGATGAGTGTGTTTGTTAGATCCAAAAGGAAAGAAAGGCATTTCAAACATATGCAAATTCACTCAAGTTGGCAAAACTTATTTCTGTATTGTATGAAGGGTAAGTGTGGGAAATCATCAGTGATTGGATTGAGAAGGAAATAATATGGTCAGATCAAGAACAGTCTTATGTACCTTGGAAAGACATTACAAGCTTATTATAAAGTCATAGGAAATATTAGAGAACAGTCTCGTTACAAAGAGATATATTTCCATTAAACAAGAGTTGAGATTGATGGAGTGAAAAGAATTAGGAAATTATCACAAAAGGTGAGTTGACTTTATGAATTTAGGAAGTGGGAATGGGATTGGAAAGTAGTGGAAGGTTTCCTGAGAAAATCATGAGCACTCATATGTAAGGGATGAGCAAAATCCTAACAGCCTAACATGTTTACTAGTGCTCTATATTTAAGGAAAAGATTTGTGATTATTATATTAGGAATGTCCAGGGGGATAAATTTGGCAGGAAATTTAAGGAGTTCAGATTATATACATGAGTTATAAATGGTTGGAGAAAATCTAAATAGGAAAGTGTGCCTGGAACTAAGAATATTAAAAAGGGAAATGATTAAAATGAGAGCTGTGTAGGCATTGATTTCTGATACCTAGAAAAGGCTATTTACCTAGGAATTTAAGAGTAAAATAATTGGGCTGATGATTTGATTCTATGTAAGACCATGGATTCTACATAACAGAAGGAGGAAGAAAACCCTTATGTGAATAAACCAAATTCATAAGAAAGTAACCAGAAGAGAAAAGTGTCATTAATATCATGGAAAGGAAGAGTTTGAAGGAGGGAGTTTGCAAAAATGTCAAATAATATACAAAATTCCAGTTAGATAAAGATATTGTTGTTTAACTTGACAATTATTTTAGATTTATGAGCTATGGAATCACAAAGCAATGGTTTTAATAGTTTTAATACAGGGGCTTTTTCGGGACTTGAGAATCGCCCTGAGTGACATTGCAACAACAGATATAGGCCCTTTTATATCATCACATAACATGCAGAACTGTATGGGAGAGAGTGTAGACAACAATGTGTCCATGCTGAATGCAAAACACCAGGATGCGTTTATCAACTGCAATGAATGTGCCACACTAATGAAGGATGTTTATGTGCAAGGGTGTGGGAGGTGTGGGGAGTGGGGCATATGGAAATCCCTATATTTTTTGTGTAAAATTTATGTAATCTAATTATCTTTAAAAAATAGATGATGGGTAAAGAAATAAAGGAAGATAGCTTTTTGCTTTGTTATGCTTTTTTTCTTTTTGGAAATGTGGTTGTATAGGCATACAGAAATAAAGGCTTATAGACAATAATGTATCTATATCACGTGCACTTTTATTTTTCATTCATTTATTTTTCTCCTTGTTACTTTTGTTGTAATTTTAAATATATTTATGGTTTGAGAAATATAGTTCAAAAAGAAGAGAGACACTGAGTATAGCAGAATTAAAAGGGGCAAATTAATGGAGCAAGACCCTAAGATAAGAATATATAAGAATGTAGAGATTGGATAAGAGAATTAATTTTTTCCTGTGACATTAGACAATTTCCCCAACCTAATTAGATGCAGAAAAAGGACCGTAGCCAGAACTCACTGGTCCTTTTGTATAGCATAATTTGCTGTCATGGAATTGTAAGTAGAATTTTCAGATGGATGGATACAATTTTCATTATATAGGGAAAAGATGTCTCAGTTTATGCAAAGGAGAAAACCATAGGCAAAGTTGTAGAAGTGAGACTGAGCCTAGTACAATGAAGCTCTCAGAATAATAGAGCTTTGATGTTTGGGAAAAGTGAAAGAAAAGTTTGCATGGCATATTTGAGATCTTAAAAATTTCAGCTAATGCTCTTGAAATTTTCTTGTAAACAATTTATGCATGCACAATTAATATGCATATATTGAAAGAAGGTGACTATCTATATAATTATTACAACAATACAATTATATTCTGATTAGATTTTTCAGGTATAATGTTAGAAATATCTACAACAAATTTCATCTTTAAGAAAATTGTCAAGGATTATTTGACAGGATTTAGTGACTTACTGGTCCAATGAAAAGAATTTAAAAAAATTTTAAGTAATATTGCAAGCATCTAATTTTTTCATCATGCAAATAGTTCACATGCCGAAACAAGAGAATAAAAGATAGACAAAAATTATTATAAAATTTAAATTAGAACAAGTTGAAAGAAAGAAAGAAAGAAAGAAAGAAAGAAAGAAAGAAAGAAAGAAAGATAGGAAGAGAGTGAACAAATCCCAGAGAAATGATTTAAATATCACTTTTCCATTTCATACTATTTCTGGACAACAATGAGCCTAGCTTTACTAATTTATTTCACTTCATTAGGAGCATGGTATAGTACTTTGCCAATGTTACCATTTCATCAGTATGAATAATTTATTATTTTAAATGGCATGTTTATTTATGATGAAGTATGATATTTAAAAATTCATAAATAATAGGCTTACATGAATTGAGATCCAATTACTTTAAAAATGCTATCCTGAATGCTATCTAATGCATTCTTAATATATTGCTAGTAAATAATTTTAAGTAAATAGCTTTATAATTTTATTTTATAATGAAAGTTCATATTTCAATTTTATATCCAATTTATGCTTACTAGTATAAAGAAATGAGTTATTCAGGAATATCGATGTACTGTCCTAAATATTTATATAAAGAGACTCATAACAAATATTCCTCCCAAGTACAGTTTCAATTGGATTTTGATTAAAGATAGTCTAAAACAGATATTAAATTAAGGCACAGTTATTATATTAGGTTTGATTAGGAATATTTAAATTGAAATGCTTTTGTTTCCCTGAATAATTTCCCTGAACTACACTAATCTTTGCAATAAATTTCATATACTTTGCATACTAGATCCATTACTGTACAAAATTAAGTCTACCAAATGCATATATTACTGACATCCAAAGGAATTATGATACAAAGACATGTTATTACTAAAAAGCTGAAAAAGGAAAAAAATAGTCTAATTTCAATGCTACAACTGGAAATGTTTCTTTCTGTAAAATTGACTCAATCATATTTTCCATCTAGTATTGAAGACAAATATCAAATAAGTGAAATAATAAGAGAAATACAAAGAAAAATGTAACAAATTCATTAGAAGGAGCCAGTGAAGTAAAAATAAACTAAGTTTCATAAAATATGGTTTCAATTTCCTCTCTGGATAAAAAGCTGCCAATTGTTACTTTCATCAAGAGATCATTTCCCCACAAATTCAGCATACTACTTGATACCTTCGCTATTTTCTCACACTTGAACATATTGAATTTCTATTTAGAACTGGCTGTCCAATAAGATTTTATCAATCAGCTAGTGATGTGAAAACATTCATGCACAAATAAATATTCATTGACAGGAAATAACAAAATTCCACTACTTTATAACAATTTAGGATATATATTCTCTGAAATTTCTCATGTATATATATATAGTATGTACCATATGATAATACATATCTATATATTCACATGCCCAAATTATTTTTGCTCATGTTCACATATGTATTTTATTATGGGGAAAATTAAGTTCACCTTATATGTTCTATTATTTTTTTGCAGTGTAGCATTTTTCTTCTTTAAAGTCAAAATGCAGAAAAAGCAATCAAGTAAACAAAAATAAATTATCTAGTACACCTAGAATTGAATACATCAAAAGATGTATATATCATTTCGTATAAATGCAAGTTTCATTTTGTTTTATTTTTAGTTTAAAAATATATGCAAGAAAGTATTGTGCTTTGCAATGTTAACATTTGTTACCAATTTCACTTTTTTATTTGAGATTTTGGAAAATACAAGAGAAAATTAATAATTTCTTAGTATTAATAAATTGAATCTTTTAGGATAATCAATTTAGTGAAAATACATCCAAAGCCCCTAAACTTTCCTCATACTAACAGCTTATTCTATGCAAAGAGAACTTTGAATCTCTGGAGAACCATAATTCCTTATCATTTTGTTTGTCTAAATCATTGTTTTTAAGCAAAGCAAACTGGTGGGCAAAGTAATATTTCAGTGATACTGAATAATGAGTGAAGTATCGTTCAGAAAACTGCTCATATTAAAGGCACGAGTTAACTAAAAAGACTGGTTAACTGTGCTCTATTCTAAAAAATTTCAACATATTCCATAGGGTTTGCTATTCATATAGTGAATTCTTTGTTAGAATCATGAATTCAACATTAAAAGTTTATTATATCCATTTATCTGTTGGGTTGCTTCCATCTTTTGGTAAATGTGAATAATGCCACTATGAACATTGGTGTGCAGATATCTGTTCGTGTCCATGCTTTCACTTCTTTTGGGTATATCTACCTAGTAGCAGGATTGGCAGATCACATGGCAATTCTATCCTTAGCTGCTTGAAGAACTGCCAAGCTCTCCTCCGCAGTGGCTATACCATTCTACATCCCCACCAGCAGTGAATGTGTTATTTCTCCACATTCTCTCCAACGCTTACAGTTTTGTGTTTTTTAATAGCAGCCTGCCTAGTAGGTGTGAAATGATATCTCATTGTAGTTTTGATTTGCATGGGCATGTACATATGATGGAGTATTATTCACTTTTAAGAAGGAATGAAATATTGACATGCAACAACATGGATGTTGTCTAATATTGCCTGATCTCACTCATATGAACTAAGGATAGTGAGCAGATTCCTGGAGTTAGAGTCTGGAAGGTAGGTTACCAGGAGATAGAAATGAAGTAGAGACTGGGAAATTGATGCTTAATCTGTGCAGAATTTATAATTCAGTTCATTGTAATGGTTTGGAAATGGATGGAAGTGATGGTGGTACAGTGATATGAGTGTAATTAATGGTGTTGAAGTGTGAGTGTGAATTTGGCTCCAAGGGGAAGTTTTGGGCCATCCATGATGCTAGAAGGAAAGCTAGAGGATAAACTGGGTGACTGTATAAGTCAGTGAACTCTGGGGTGTCTGAGGATTGTGGTTAGAATCAAATATAAGAATGTTCTTTCAGGATCTATAACAAAGGTACATTACTCATACAGATGTTGACAGTGGAGTGATATATGGGGAAAATGCATAAAAAGCATACTTCTACAGGATATGAATGTATTTGTTTTGTCATAGGTATGTTTCCTTAATTGAGACCCACACGGTAGCTAGCAAAATATTAAACTTCCATCCTGGGGAAGTCCTGCTACTTTCTCAAATAAAATGGCAAAAATGACTGGAATACATAAGGCATGTCTAATAAAAGAAAACAGGCCACTATGCCAAGCCTAATGCTTGTACTTATGCACCTTATTCCTATAAAAATGAAACTTAGCCTAATTATAAGTAATGCCTAAGATTTACCTCCTGAAAACCTCCTTGTTACTCAGATGTGGCCTCTCTCTAAGCCAAACCCAGCAAATGAACTTACTACCTTCTTCCTGACATGGGACATGATCCCTGGGGATGAGCCTCCCTGGCACAGAAGGTTTATTATCAAGCTCTTGCCCTAGTTTCTTTCCTGCTTTCTTTCACTTTCTCTGCATTCTTGATAGGGTTTTTCTTTTTCTTTGAAAGTCATAAGCTTTTTTTTGTTTATTAGTGTCCTTTTTCACTTCTATTTCCTTGATTCTTAGGCATAAGAATATTTTTAACATGTCAGACCTAACTTCATAATTTCTGCCCTTCACAAAACCAGAAATTGTTAATTACACCAAGAGAAGCCAGACTTAATCTTATCCTGTTTAAAGAGCTTCTTCACTGCCTCACAATACATTCCAGATATCAATTTTGACATGTTGTTCATGAGAGGGACAATCAACACAATGATGTTGTAGTGAAAGTTAAAATGAGGAGCTACCAACAGCTCACACAGGCTCTTCACAGCCACTTCTACCAGTCCTTTATTTGCCTTTAAGGAAATTACATTACTTTTCTTTAGTTTCTTTTGTTTCCAATCTTTAACCCTTTGTTCCAGATTTTTCAAATAAAATTTATATTGCTAACCAGGCCTTCTTCAAATTCTCTTAACTTTTGGGGTTTTTTTTGCAGGCATTGGGTAGATTTTTCTGCTTCTGTTAGGGAATAGATTTTATATGAAGGAGTAATGTCTTTAAATGACTCCATCAGAGAAACTGTCACAAGCTTTCAAACAGTAACAGACATATCAGGATCCTGTTCCATCAGTATGGAATGTAATTCTTTCAAATTTTTAATAATACTTTCTGGATCTGATAATATGGCATATGCCAAACCTGCAGTATGCATTTTCTTCTCCTGCAGTTTCTTCTTTCTCTCGATTCAATGTTCTTCTATGGTTAGCTCTCAAATGGGATCTTCAATGGTATTTTCCTCTTCTGTATCTTCATCTCTTTTACTGTCAGTAGCTGGCTTCTCCCTGGTCTGTGGGATTATACCACTTTTATTTTTGATAGTAAGCAAGTAAATCAGTAAACTAGTGCACTTTGCATAGTTCTTGGTGTGTTTTTTTTTTTTTTTCATACTTATCTATAATACTCTCATGCTTTCATTTTGTGGCACAAATCAGCCCACTAGAAGAAAGATCTCTGGTTAAAAAAAGATGCTCTTTTTCATAAACTGTAAGCCATTTTCATCATATCTGAAGGAAGGGCTTCTCTTCTTCTCTTCTTCCTTCTCCATCCTTTTACCTGGTCATTCTTCCTTTGGATCTTGCAATGGAATGGGCTTCTTAGACATAGCATCTTTTACAGCTTGCCCTAGTTTCCTCTGTTGTTTTTGGTATTTCTTGAGGGTGATTTGTTGTCTAAATTGCTTATTTTTTAGCTTGTTTTCAAGTTTGACTTTACTTATTTTTAGCAACTTCTGAAACCTTGGGAACTGTTTTTTATTTCTTCTCACCTTCATCCTTATATTTCAAGGGAATTGCAGCCCCACAATTTCACAAGGAGCTAGAGATCATCTAGAATACCTGTGAAGGCTACACAGGAGCTGAAGCAGCAATGTTCTGCAAGCTGGAAACTCACAACTGATTTCTGCTTCCCCCATGGCTCCCTTGTCTGTGTGCTCATTGTTTTTGCTCGTTGTTTGCACTTGTGGTCTGTTTGTTGCCTGCTCATTGTTTTTTGTTCATTGTCTGCTTGTCTGTTTGGTTTTTCTTTAGGAGGCACTAGGAACTGAACCTGGGACCTCCCAAGTGGGAGGCGGGCACACAACTGCTTGAGCCACACCCACTCTTCAAAAATGATTTAAAGAGATTGATTGATTGATTGATTGATTTGTCCCCACCCTCATTATTTTGTGCTCACTGTCCTCTCTCTGTGTGTTCTTCTGTGTCTGCTTGTCTTTTCTTTAGGTGGCACTGGGAACCAATCCTGGGACCTTGTGGAGTGGGAGAGAGGCATTCAATCCCTTGCACTACCTCAGCTCCCTGGTCTGCTGTGTCTCTCATTGTCTCTCCTCTGTGTCTCTTTTTGTTGCATCATCTTGCTGTGCCAGCTGTCTGCATGGGCCAGCACTCCTATGAGGGCCAGCTCTCCTGCACAGGTCAGCACTACTGCATGGACCAGCACTCTGCGTGGGCCAGCTCTCTTCTCAGGCCAACTTGCCATGAGGGCCAGTTTGCCTTTCACCAGGATGCCCTGGGAATTGAACCCTGGTAGATGGGAGACCAATTGCTTGAGCTACATCCATTTCTCAAAAAATGATTTTTAAAACAAATTATTTGCTAAGTAGTTATCCAAGTCAGGTGGATGAATTTTGGGTAATAATATGTAGCAAAGCACATATGATTTTCCTTTTAATGGTATTTTTTTGGAAATCATGACTGTTAAATAATTAGGTTTCAGGTATTGTTTAGCTTTCTATAGGGGCTAATGATAATTTAATATCTTAGAATCATGTGGCATTATGAATATATATGTATTATACATAAGGGTACATGGATAACATTATAAAGTAACCAAATTACCTTATATTCTTTAAGTTTTAAAATCTCTAAAATTATAGGACACATTCTAAGAATAAAGCCTTTTCTTTTAATCTCTATGAATTCTTAATTCATGTTAAAAGTATATATCAGAAACAGTTTGATTCATTGATAAAATATTAATGTATTTTTATTAGTTGTATTAACTACTTTGTGGTCATTTATTTAGAGACTGAATAAAAATTTGAAACAATTTTTAGGATCTTACCTGAAAGACTCTTTGTGAATCATTCATTTATTTGTAGTTGAAGTTCAACTATTAATTCCCATTTCTATGCATTACAGCAAATGAAAAGTGTTAAATCAACATGAAAATAACATTACTAAACTCCATATAGTGTGTCACTTAACTGAATTTATTGCCCTTAAAATATAAACATAATTGACAGCGATATGAAATAAATTCCATAATTTTAACTAGCATGATAGAGTTTATTTTGAATTTTCCTTTAAAAAAGAATGTAATTGCTGGTAAATTTCCAGGAAGTCACTTGTTTTAAAGTGGTTAGAGTTTATCACCTAACTCTTTAGCCTGAGTAGACATTACAATTATTCTGATGAAGATTAAGCTTTGACATGTAAGAAAATGCAGTAAAGGAGGTGTGTATTGCAGAAACAGCAATACAGCCTTGGTGGTGGGAGTAGTAACCTGAAGGGAGTACAAGGTGTGAGGAAACACTAGCTGCACAGACCTGGTGACGGTGCAAGAGGTACTGGATTTTGACAACAACTTCACACCATGTTGAGTATAAGCTAGTTGTTCTTGCCTCAGGAGGTGATGGAAAGCGCTCTGACCATGCAGTTTGTTCAAGGAATTTTTGTTGAAAAATATAATCCTATGATACAAAATTTTTACAGAAAGCAAGTTAAAATAGATGCACAACATTGTATGCTTGAAATCTTGGATACTGCAGGAACAGAACAATTTACAGCAATGAGGGATTAGTACATGAAAATGGGCAAGGCTTTGCATTACTTTATTCCATCACAGCACAGTCCACATTTAATGATTTACAAGATCTGAGAGAACAGATTCTTCGAGTAAAAGACCTGGATTATGTTCCAATGATTCTGGTTGGTAATTAGTGTGATTTGGAGGATGAAAGAGTTGTAAGAAAGGAGCAAGGTCAAAATCTAACAAGACAATGGAACAACTGAGCATTCTTAGAATCTTCTGCAAAATAAAATACAAAAGTTAATGAGATATTTTATGACCTAGTATGGCCTGGAGAGGGCCACAAAAAGATAACATGTCAGCTGCTTTAATATTCTAAATGCATTGTAGCCCAGAACCAGCTCTGAAGAACTTTTGCCTAATTCAATAGTTCCAGCATTCCAACTTTGTTAAACCTACCAGCATGTTAACTGGACTTTCCTGTGGTGGTACCCTTTAAGAAGCAGGTGAAAGTTACTAGAACAGTTTGCACATTCTAATCACTTTCCAGAATGAGGAGAGATTTTTACTTTTATAATAGTCTTAGAGTATGCAACTGGTAAAATCAGAGGCTACATCCAATATTACTGCTTAAGAGATATTCTTCATTCACCAGTGTTGTACATGTAAGAAAAGAGTGTACTGTATACATTAACACTCCCCCACACAAATTTTGTATTGGAGAAAACAATAAGGTAAATCCTAAAAGCACCACTATTTTAGCTTAATAAAAAGTTCAGAAGATGCAGGATTAGAGAGGCAAAGGGATCACTTGTGTCCCAGAAAAAATAGCTAGAGGACAGGTGGAGACTGTGGGAAGACTGCTCTGGGGCTTAGGACACCAGAGGAAGGTGAGACATCATGCAGAAGAGAAAGGGGCAAAGAAAAGGAGTCTAGGCTAGCTGGAAAAATCCTGTAAGTTAAGCTGCAGCAGCAGCTACTGATGTCCTTCCCCCCACCCTCAAAGCAAAAAGCAGTCTGTGGACAGCAGAAGCTGTGGACTGCAGCAACTGCAGATTGAGGGGGCTACAAGGGTCCTCTTCCCCAAGACAGGGGAGAGGGAGGGACACAGCCTACAGCAAATTCAGATTTTGGCCAGCAAACATGGCCTGCTGCATTGGAGGAGCTGAACATTTTCAGGCCAGGTAGGGCTGTGACATTGTTTGCTGTGAGAGCTGGGAAGGAGCTAAAAATAATTTGCCTCATCAAACACCCTCCCTACTTCACTAGGCTAGTTGTTGAGGAGGCAGAGGGAGAGAAGGTGCAGCTGGCCAAGGAAGGAGAACAGATTCTAAGAAAGTTTGTTTGTGAGGCATGGCTTGCCCTGAGGACATTGATTTTGCACCACCAGCCTGCTGAGTTCCCTCCTAGAATTTGGGGTCTGAATTAAGAGGTCTGTCAAAGAATACCATCTTCTAGCAGACCACAAAAATGCACAAAAAGAAGAGAAAAATAGTAATAAATAAATACAAGAAGAAAAAAGGTACTTTTACTGTCCCCCTCTCCAAAGCCATTGGAAATTAGCCTGCATCCCATTACTGGGTCCTTAGCCCTAGTTTTGAGCAATTAAACAGTTGAAATCCTAAATATCTAGACAAGTTGAATGAAGAGTCAAAGAACAGTGGTAACACAGAGCTACTTAACAGTAAATCCCTAGACAAGAGAGAGAAACTGAACATTAGAGTAAACTCAGCATCATAATCAGATGCCTAGACATCAGCAAAAAATTACAAGCCATACTAATAAAAAGGAAGATATGACTCAGGCGAAGAAATAAATCAAAGTTCCAGATGAGACATTGGACTTGAAATAACAAATCAACAAGGTTCATACAAATGTCCTAAGTCAAATGATGGAGTTGAAGGACAAAATGGCTAAAGAAATAAAAGACAACAAGAAGACCCAGGGTAAGCACAAAGAAAATTTTGAAATCTTGCAGAAAAAAATAACAGAGCTTATGGGAATGAAAGATTAAAAATACAATAGAGGCATACACTAGTAGACTTAAAATCATGGAAGAAAGAATTAGCAATGTAGAGGACAGAACAGTTGAAATTGAAGAGAGAGAAGAATAGAGAGAAAAATGGGAAAAAATTGAGCAGGGGCTCAAGGAATTGAATGATGGCATGAATCACATCAAATACATGTTATGGGAATTCCAGAAGGAGAAAAGAAGGGAAAAGGTACAGGGTACATGAGGGAATAACAGCTGAAAATTTCCCATCTATCATGAAAGACATGAATATACGTGTCCAGGAAGCACAGCACATTCCAATTAGAATTTAAAAAAAAGCCCTACCCCAAGATACATAACATTCAGAATGCCAAATGCCAAAGATAAAGAGAAAATTCTGAAAGCAGCAAGGGAGAAGCAAAATATCACATGCAAGAGATGTCCAATAAGACAGTGTAGATTTCTCTTCAGAAACCACAGAGGTGAGAAGACAGCGGTATGAAAAATTAAGATACTGAAAGAGAAAAATTGACCACCAAGAATTCTTTATCTGGCAAAATTGCCCTTCAAATATGATGGTGAGTTTAAAATATTCACAGATAAACAGAAACCAAGAAGGTTCATAAACAAGAATTCAACTCTGCAGGAAAGACTAAAGAGAGTTCTGCAGCCAGAAAAGACAAGACAAGAGAGAGGCATAGAGGAGAGTATAGAAGTGAAGACTATCAGAAAGGGTAATCAAAGTGTAAAAAGACAGACAAAACTAAGATATGACATATGAAAGCTAAAGGATAAAATAGCTAAAATAATACCTTACAGTAATAACATTGAATGCCAATGGATTAAACTCCCCAATTAAAAGACATAGGCTGACAGAATGGATAAGAAAACATGAGCCATCCATAAGCTGTCTGCAGGAGACTCACATTAGATGCAAGGATGCAAATAGACTGAAAGTGAAAGATTAGAAAAAGATATTTCACGCAAACTGTAACCAAAAGAGAGCAGCATTAGCTATACTGATATCAGACAAAACAGAATTTAAATGTACAAAAGTGATAAGAGATGCAGAAGGCAATTATATATTAATAAAAGGGACAATCCTCCAGGATGGAGTAACAGTCACAAATATCTATGCAGCTAGCCCAGGTGCCCCAAAATACATGAGGCAAAGTCTGTCAAACTGAAAGGAGAAATGGATGTCTTTACAATAATAGTTGGAGGCTTCAACATGCCACTCACGTAAATAGACAGAGCAACTAGACAGAAAATCAAGGAAACAGAGTCCTTGAACAATATAATAAATGAGCTGGATCTGACAGACAGCTACAGAACATTACCCCTCTAATAAGTTGGTTATACATTCTTCTCAAGTGTTCATGGATCTTTCTCCAGGATAGACCATATACTGGACAACAAAACAGCTCTCAATAAACTTAAGAAGATTGAAATTATAAAAAGCACCTTCTTGGGTCATATGGAGTAAGTTTGGAAATCAATAATAGGTGGGAAAAAGGAAAATTCAGAAATATATGGAGGCTAAACCACACACTCCTAAACAATCAGTGTGTCAAAGAAGAAATTGCAAAAGAAAGTAGTAGATAGCTTGAGATGAATGAAAACAAGAACTCAACTTATCAAAACTTATGGGATATAACAAGGGCAGTGCTGAGATGGAACTTTATAGCCCTAAATCCCTATATTAAAAAAGAAGAAAGAGTTAAACAGTCAAAGACCTAACTGAAAACATAGAGAAACCAGAAAAAGAATAAACCAATCACAAAGCAAGCAGAAAGAAAGAAATATCAAATATTAGAGCAGAAATAAACAAAAAATAACAAAAATAATAATAATAAAGAAAACCAACAAAACCAAAGGCTGGTTCTTTGAGAAAATCAATAAAATTGATAAACCCTTAGCAAGACTAACAAAGAAAAAAAGAGAGAAAATGCTAAGAAATAAAATCAGGATTGAAAGGAAGGACAATATGACTGAATCCACAAAAATAAAAAGGATCATAAGAGGAAATTATGATAAATTGTATGCCAACAAATTGAACAATGTAGATGAAATGGACAATTTCCTAGAAATGAACAAACAACCTATATTGACTCAAAGAAATACAGGAACTCAACAAACCCATCACAAGTAAGATTGAATCAATCATCAAATATCCTTCAACAAAGAAAAGTCCAGGACCAGATGGCTTCAGATGAATTCTACCAAACATTTGGAGAAGCATTCATACCAATTCTCTTTAAAGTCTTCCAAAAAATTGAAAATAATCTGACATAAGGAAAGAAAATTACTGAACAATCACTCTAATGAACATAGATGCAAAACTTCTCAACAAAATGCTTGCAAATCAAATCCAAAAGCATATTAAAAGTATTATATAACACCATCAAGTGGGTTTCATTCCTGGTATGCAAGAGTGGTTCAACATAAGAAAATCAATTAACTTAATATACTAAAATAACAAATCAAAAGGAAAAAAAAAACACATGATCATATTGATGGATGCAGAAAAGGCATTTGACAAAATCCAGCATCCTCTCTTGATAAAAACACTTCAAAAGATATGTATAGAAGGAAAGTTCCTCAACATAATAAAGGACATATATGAAAATTCCATAGCCAATATTGTACTCATTGGGTAGAGGTTGAAAGCTTTCCTTCTAAGATCAGAGAAAAGACACTGATGTCCACTGTCATGACTGTTATTCAACACTGTTCTAGAAGTTCTAGCTAGAGCAATAAAAGAAATAAAGTTATCCAAACTGGAAGAAGTAAAACTCTCACTAATCACAGATGACATGACCCTATATTTAGAAAATCCCAAAACATCTACAGTAAAGCTAATACATGAGATAATAAACATGAACTAATAAATGAGTTCAGCAAAGTAGCAGGATACAAGATTAATGTGAAAAAATCAGTAGTGTTTCTAAACACTAGTAATAAGCAAGCTGAGGAGGAAATCAAGAAAAAATTCCATTTACAAAAGCAACAAAAGGACTAAAATA
>JAQZBX010021778.1:0-32033 GCA_029593785.1 Cabassous unicinctus
ACCAGGCACTGAATTGAGAGCTGCCAAAGCATGCCATCTCCTGGCAGAAAAAGGAAGTGCACACAAGAAAATTAAAAATAAGTAGGAGAGGCTTTTTCTGGCTTCTATAGCCTCCCTGCCCAAGGTCCTAGGAAGCGACTCTACAACCAATTACTGGGTCCAGTGCCCAGTTTTGAGCAACCAGCAGGACAATCCTAACAATCCAGGTCGAGCCAAAAATCAAAGAGCTGTGGTAACTCACAGCCCCTTGCCACTAAATCCCTACAAAAGAGAAAGAGATTGAGCTTCTGAGTAAACTCCATCCTAACCAGATGCCTAAACACCAGCAAAAAATTATGAGCCATACTAAGAAAATAGAAGACATGGTCCAAGAAACGGAATACATCAAAGTCCCAGAAGAGATGCAGAATTTGAGAGAACTAATTAGCGAGATGAGCACAAATTTCCAAAATCAAATCAATGCGTTGAAAGACAATATAGTTAAAGAGATAAATGACATCAAGAAGACATTGAGCAAACACAAAGAAGAATTTGAAATCCTGAACAGAAAAGTAACAGAGTTCATGGGAATGAAAGACAATGGGTGAGATCAAAAACACATTTGAAGCATACAACAGCAGACTCGAAATGATAGAAGAAAGAATAAGTGATACTGAAGACAGAACAGCTAAAATTGAAAAGAGAAAAGAAGAGAGAGAGAGAAAAGAATGGAAAAAATTGAGCAGGGGCTCAGAGAATTGAATGACAACACAAAACAGAACAATATACATGTTATGGGAGTTCCAGAAGGAGAAGGGAAGGGAAAAGGGGCAGAAAGAGTATTTGAGGAAATAATAGCTGAAAATTTCCCAACTCTCACAAAAGAAATGAACTTACAAGTCTAAGAAGCACACCGTACCCCAATCAGAATAAATCCAAATAGACCTATATCAAGACACATACTACTTAGAATGTCAAATGTCAAAGATAAAGAGAAAATTCTCAGAGCAGCAAGAGAGAAGCAAACAATCACATACAAGGGACGTCCAGTAAGACTTAGTGCAGATTTCTCTTCAGAAACCATGGAGGCGAGAAGACAGTGGTATGATACAATTAGGAAACTGAAAGAGAAAAACTGCCAGCCGAGAATTCTTTATCCAACAAAACTGTCCTTCAAATATGAAGGTGAGTATAAAATATTCACAAACAGAAACTAAGAGAGTTTGTGAAAAAGAATCCACCTTTGCAGGAAATATTAAAGGAAGCCTTAGAACCTGAAAGAAAAAGACAGGAGAGAGAGGCTTGGAGGAGAGTATAGAAGAAAGAATAGCAGAAATGATAACCAAAAGAGTAAAAAGACAGACAAAAACAAGATGACATAGACATTGAGGACAATTGGGTCATGATTTGACGTGATGTGTGTGGCTAGGCTCAATAGAAAAAGAGGTGAAAACCAGAGGGGTTTGACAGCGTGAGCAAGAGACTGGAGGGTTTTGATGAAAGAAAGTAACAGAGAGAGTATGAAGAAGCATTAAGTGAGCAAGGACAATAGATAGGCTTGAAGGTACTGCCTGGGGTATGGAGCATGGTCCCATGCTCTGTTTGTTCATGCAAACGTACTTATTGACAACACCCAAGAGGAATCTGTTTGTGGTCAGTTCTGTTCTTTATGACTCTAAAGTTATTTGCAGACAAAATATCTGTGCTGTTCTCTCGTGGTGGGTTTATGTGGCATTTGAATTATGAGAAGTGTGGAATTCCCCTTGTTAGAGCTCTTAAATTCTACGAATAATGTAGTGTTTCTGTTGATTCTGTCTGTGCAGAACCTCTATCCTTCCTTTTTTTTTTTTGGTTTAGAGAGTGATGAAGAGAGAGTAAGTAGTGCTCAGGGTCAATGTAATACATTTGTGCGTGAGCATAAATAGTGAAACTACAGTGTGTTCGTGCACTCAATATTCAACAAATCTAAAGAGAAGAACTCAGTGCAAAGTTGAAACAAAAACTATCCCAACAAGTAGGCTTCTGATGTTCCTGTTAATAGACGTCCTGGTCATATATTCCCCCTTTTTACCCTCTTCACTACAAAACTTACATGGAAGCTCTTTCTCTGAGAACCATTTTCCTGTCCTTTGGGTAGGAGTGCCTCCCCAAGTCTAGTCCAAGGGTGACCTATGACCCAGGTCTGGGCAATCTGAGTAACCCACTGTTACTGCCCAGAGAGGGACATGAGATTCAACTGAGACCTATCAAAGCATTTTGCACAGCTTTTTGGCCAAAGCTACAGAGATGGACTCTCTCTTTCTGCCCAAAGGATATGAGAATTGGGACCTCCAGCCACCATTTTTGCATAAGAGAAGGTAGCGGCATATGGTGAGAAGCCGTGCACAGAGACAGAGAGAGAGGAGACCCTGAGACTATCACGTGGCCCCTACAAAAGATAATGAGCCAATAAATCACTTTTTTACTTCCTGCACTTTGAGCCAGATTTTATTCATTTACAACTGGAAAAGTTCTGACTAACATGGAAAGCATTCTGTATTGATGGTTCAGGTACATTTCTGTCTACAGATAGAGAAACAGACTCATTGAACTGAAGATAATGGCCAGACAGATTTCTGGGTTCTGGTTGTGTAAGAGTCAGAGATGACTAGACCGGGTAGTTCTTCATTTTTGTATTCCCTGTTTTTGCAAAAGTGCCAGACATAGAGTTAGTGCTCAGTCACTGCTGGCTGGGTGAACCATGCAAGCTGCCAGCATAGGTAAACAAGCACTACATGAAGACTAAATCATCAACACGGTGTATCAAAACAACTTCATTTTGTTTGCTTTTTAAATTGTGGACAAGTAAAACTAATTATCAATTATTTTCTGTGAAGATAATATGATTCTTTTAAGTACAGCTTCTGCCCATTATCATATATCTATGTATATATATGTATATACACACACATATATATATTGTTTCAAGGCTCTGAAAATTCAGTAAGGGTTATTTTGAAGATGCTGTCAGAGACCTAGAAGATTCCATATACCTAAATACACACCCACTTCAGACAAAGTCTCTAAATTGGCATGTGGAACTCACACGCTGAAGATTGTTGAAGATTAATTCATCAAGTGGATTAATTTTGCTTAGGGAAAGCACAAAAAATCATATATTTACAAAACATTAGAACTGAGAGATCATAGGTCCATCCACTTAACTAAAAAAACAGAAAACTTGCTAATAGAAGGAAGCCAGCTGATAGTGCTGCATCAGGAAGCGCAGCGTACTGCATTCTTAACTGCCCCATGCTCCTCCACCACTCCTGGCCTCTCAAAGTTCTCTTTCTGCCTCTCTAGGAACTCTCCTATGAACTACATATTTTAGGGTTAGCAAAAGATGGGTGGCCACCTTCTGGATGCTTTGCTTTGGGGCTCCAAGTGTATATTTATACTATATCAAGCAATGAAATCAAGTGTAGAGCAGAATGAATAAGTAGTATAAAAGCAGTGTTTTTGTAACATAAAGGTGTGCTTACGGTGTCCAGTGGAAAATGTTTTGATATGCACCTTCCTATCATTTTGTGAAGACTATTCAATGCATTATTTACAACAGTATTTTTTAAAAGAAATATGCTATTCCTCCTTGGAATGAGTTATTTGCCATTGGTCCTTCCAGAGAGTGACTCATAGTGCAAACTTCTCCCACGTTAAGACCCTTAGAGCTGCTCTGGCTCTGGGCAACTACAGATGACGTAGGAAGAGTTTGATTCTTTTCCACACACATTTTCTAGCCTGGACATGTTTGGGGGAGGGGACAGTACCGTCTCCAACTCACCATCCGAATGGAGCACAGAATGTGGCCATAGCAGTGGACCATGATGCCCACGGGCACCACCAGGCAGCCAAGAAACAAGAAGAGCACGAAGGAGGACTCGCTGGAGTCCCTGGATCTCCAGTTCACGGTGCAGGCTAGTCCGTGGACGTCCAGGATGTACCTGTTCCAGCCCAGGAGGGGCGCTCCTGCCCATGCCAGCGAGTAGAGCCAGATGTAGGTGATGGCCCTCCAGGCCCAGGAAAAACTGACCACTCTGGCATGGACCACACGGATGTAGCGCTCATAGGCCAGCACAGTGAGGGTGGAAATGGAAACAATCCCTGCAAGAAGAGAAAGTGGAAAAGTGTAGCTCAGCCCCGGGGAAAAACAGACATTACAGAGAAGATAAATTCTCCACCGCAAACATCACTGAAACTCCAGAAGCTAAACTATCTCAGGGTAATGATGCCCTCAGCCCCCAGGAAATTTGATCGGAAATATATTTATTTATTAAAGAAAACATGGGAGAGAAAATGGATGAGGATTGTAGCAGGACAAAAATAAAAGCCCTAAATAAACCCTCCACCACCCCTACCACCATGATGTGGCTGTTGTGCTAATTTTCCCACCAAAAACAAAAATCCACAGCGAATCAGGGAAGGTCACGAGCAAGTGTCGCTCTTGGCTTTGCCTTCTCTCAGGTGTGTCTGATTCAGCTATTAGAGATAAAGTCAAAGTGGGCTCCACAGGTTTAAACTGGCCAAATTAATAGTAAAAGCATGCAGGTGGCTGGCTTACTCTGTTAGCAGGTGGAGGTATATGACTGTCACATGTAAAGATTGCTGACACGGAGTGAAGATATCTGTGCTCCCATTGTCTTTATTTACACCTCTATTTTGGAACAAATACAATTAATATTATTTGTTTTTTTTCTCTCTGCCTCTCCTCTCCTGAGAGAAAGATTTATTCACTCAGCAGGCACCTATTGTGCACCTACTGTGTGCTAGATACTGTGCTGAGGCGTCCCTTAGTAAGTGATGACCAAGACGCAGAACTCCAACAGTCCAGAGGGAATATGAAGTGTGAACAAGTGAAACTCTGTGTGAGGTGTAAGGCCAGAACCGGATGCACAGCCCTGTGGGAAGGCAGAGGAAAGGTGGCGTTGGCGAGCAAGCCAGGAGAAGCCCATTCCAGGAAGAAAGAGGAATTTCGTGCCAGAGAATGTTGGCATGATAGGACACGGAAGGGCTCGGAGGAGAGGAAGGGGAGAGAAAGCCAGAGAGAGCAGATGTGGCCAGAGCAGGAAAGGCTTTTTTTATTTTTAACTTTTTCCTGTATGAAAGAGTAAATCATAAATCTGGTAATCTGCTGTGCTTATAAGCATGAACGTGACATGGTTAATTTCTCTTTCTCCTCTTCCTTCTTTTTCTCCTGAAAGAGCATTCTAGCAAGAGTACAGAACTGGAAACACAGTCCTGTGCCACGTAGTCTAGTTGGAGGGCGATTGCAACCGCTCGGGCAAGGAATGATGGGCCTGATTTGGCAGTGCCAAGGGGACAAAGGGCACAGTTTGGATGCCAGAGGCATTCAGCGGTGAACATGAACAGAACCCAAGTGGGGAACGCGGGGAGACAGGAGTCTAGGATAACGCAGAGATTTCTAACCCGCAGGATGAGTAGTCAGTGATTACATCACCCAAGATGTGACAACTCTCCCCACGAGCTAATACGGGGCAGAAAATGAAGTTGTGGGCTCCCTACAATATATTGATATAAATATTTGAATAAGTGGGCAAGGAGAGGTTGGAGGAAAAGTGGCTCTGATGGGAAGTGAAAATAAGACTCATCTCTTGAGAAATAGGGTAGGGTGGGGGTAGGTTCACCAGAGGCCTGAAAGTGAATGCCAGCTCCCCACTAAGTAGCTCTGTAACTTTGGGTAAATCGTAGACTTTAAAAAAAAAAACTCGTTTGTTGTTTTTTCATAAAATTGAAAATCTGTTCACATTATAAAGTTTTGTGATTCTGTAATTATGAAAGTGTGAAATGGGGAAGCCCTGGACTCAAAAAACAGTTGGGAGAACATAGTTAATATTATTCATGTATACCACGGCAGGTTTTTCTGGAGGGAGGGACAGTATTGGCCCCAGTCTCTGATACATGTGGCATTCATTAAATGCTCACTGAATAAATGAACGGATTTACTAAAGAATTAAATGACTGCAAGAAAAGATTGGGAAGAAAATCCTTAAAGGAAAGTAGTGATATAATAGCAAATAATGGACTTAGACTCAAATGATGAGTAATTCTGAGGACTAGGAAAACATCCAGTTAGATGTGCTGTCTTCAGAATTAAAAACTATTTCACCCTTACTAAATTACCTAAAGAGTGATATTATCCTTTCTTTTATTGATTATATTCTTAGAAAGAAATCTAAAAACCTAAAGATAATGACATAAGTTGACTCATAAAATACTGTTGGTTTAATTTATTTTACAAACTTTGGGATGAAATGTACTGGTATTTAATTATGTAATTGTCTTTAAATGGTAAAGCATAGTTTGGCCTTCAACTTTTAGTTAATTTACAATGAATGTGATTTAGTCTTTTACATGCAAGAAAACGGTGCAAATAATTGCACTATGTTGTAGATTAGTGAATCTCCATGTGTCTTAAAATGAATTAATGAGCTCTATGATTAAAGCAATAAGCTGGTATAATTTTAACTTCCACTCATTCATTAACTATTGCTATCTACATGTGTCAACCATTGTGCAAGAAAATGGGGGTAGAAGGGAGTGAAAAAAAAGCACCTCATGGAACTTTACAGTCTAGTGGGTAAGAGTGATAATTTAAAAAGCTATCAAACAAGCAAATTAATTAAGTGCTCTGAAGGAAGAGGTCGCCCAGGAGAAGAGAACAGTGTGCGGTAGGTGTGCGAGGGGGTGAAGGGCGACACCTGCGTGGACAGGGCCGCAGGCCGTCAGGCTGACCGATGTGATAAGCTGGGGTGCAGGGCGGCAGCATGAGCTCAGCAGGTGAAGCGAGCTCTCTGCCAGGCCACTGCCGGGCAGCTGTACTTCAGCTCCACGCTCGTTCAGAAGCCACGCGCTCTGCCTTTCAACCAGTGGGTAACTCATGAGTGTGTCCTGGGAGGAGGACAGCATGCACAGACACCCCGAGGAGTGGGGAGGCTGGCTCACGTGCCTGGGCAGCGATGTGCACAGGGGCTCCTAGGTGTTTCCGAAGTTGTCCCTTCTGATTATTTAGGTTGAAGAGACTTTTGTAAAATACTAAAAATCTATTAATATAAAAAACATGTTTAGGCCATAGCTGTGCACACAAGCACAATGAGTTTTAGGTGCCTGAGTTCAGTCTCCAATATTCAGTGCCAGGACCTGTTAGCACAGATGGGGGGTGGCGGGGGGGTGGCGAACCTCCCATTTCTCAGGCCCTCCCTGACAGCAGACAGCAGGGTGTATAAATGGCTTAATCAGGTGGACTTGGACTTCAAGGGGGACCCATTTGAACAGATCTAAACTGTACCCTCTCCTTAAAAAATATATGGCAACCTTTTTCTTCCCCAAACACCTTATTTACTGATGAATATTGGTGCAGAGTCAAAATTATTTGATATATTCTACTTGATTCCCAGAACACACATTAAGAGGATGGGAATGAATGGACTATCTTACAACTACCTACAAGTATATTTTAACCAACGTTGAGCCTAACTCTCTATTCCATAGGACTTGTCACTTTCCCTTTATACTACAGACAAAAATCATGGAAAGACTGTACTGCATAGTGGGCCCTGATTATGTGCCAGAACCCATGATGAACATTCTACCGATGTTATCCCTCTTTTTGGTCTGTGGCGCAGGCAGGTTAGGTAACCAACAGGTGCTGGAGACACTCTGGAGAACCCAGCACTGTCTGACTCCACCTGAGGTGTTAGAGCTAGTGCTGCACTATCGGGGTAATTCTACTTCCCCACAAACTCAGCCAGGCGCACAGGGGTGCCCCTGCCCTCCCTGCAAAGCTGCAGACTCGTCGCACACCCATTAAGTGCCTGTTACTGCGCTGAGTAGGCTCTTGTAGGAAAGACAGAGGCCGCAACACTACGATCTTATGAGGCCAAGAACAACGCGTACGCAACCTTAGACGGCAGGGAAGACACTGTGTTAAGTTTACGGTGCTACGCAATTCAGAAAGGGTGAGACCCCGTGGGGCGGCTTCATGAAAAGGGGGGGCTTCCGCAGGGTCTGAAAGGTGGGACAGGGTTAACGAGCAGGAGCACCGAGGGGGCCCTTCTGGCTGGAAGCACAGCGTCTACAAAGCAAAGGGGCTCCGTGCGTTCTCGCAGCCGCGCTGGAGGGCAGGACGCTGCGCACATCGGGGCGGCGCCCACCGACCACGCTCCTCTGCCAGTGGACTCCGTGGCTCGCCGTGGCTATAGCAGGGATTTTTTTTTTGAACCATTTTCCTAGTGTTTTCCCTAAAAGAATTTTTAAAAACTGTGTACACTTTCATATGTTTGAAAGTTGACATCTAAAGCAACCATAGTTTAAAGATTTGTGGAATGTAAATATAGAAATAGACGTTTAAAAATGAAACTGTTATCCGGCTCTTTAAATATACCTAATGGTATGTAAATGTTAGTGATTTCATAAGCATATATACATATGTAATAATCATTTAAACTTATATTTCCATTCTACTTTCCGCCTACAAAACTTTTATCCCAATGTAATCTGTTGTCGGGGCTGAAAGATATTTTTAAATGATTCCCCTTATCATCATTTTCAAATCCACAAACATATTTAGAATTTGAAAATTTTTAATTTCCTGGACAGAAGGCTCTAAGTGTTAAAAATTTACCTTATGAACTGAGTTATCGTTACAATCTCAGTACACAATTGCTCAAAACATTTTGATAAATATCCAATACTAAAAGTAAACATTTAAATTAGAAATGCATCTTTTAAAGAGATCAATATGACTTCCCCTCACCACAAAGAATTTCTGTAGGCACAGTTTACTATTTCCACTGCTAGAAAGACAGGATGTAGGATAAATTCTACTACTATTTTTCCTGTTTATAAAGTTAAAGAAGTTACTTGATCACATATATATCCAGGTGGTAATGGAAGGAGTTTTGTTATATTCAATTCTTGATTATAACAAAACTCCTTCTATATTTAATCCCTTGAATTCTTTTGAGTTTATATATCAAAAGTCACATACTGCTTACTATGAAAAATTATTTTTAGTGATCTCCCAGCTAACAATTCAATTTTGTTAAAAGCAAATAACTGGAAACCACCTTGCTTACAAAAGGATTTCTAAACCCATTCACTTCTTATATATCTTCATCGTTATTTTAAATTGTCCCTTTGTTTGCCACCCCTGAAAATTTTCACCACCTGGCAATACTCCGTAGTAAGATTTTATTTGGGATTGGTAAGGGGTTTGCCTTTCTGCTTAAGGATGGGGGAGGGTGGCATAGAAAGGCGATCTCTTGATAGCTGATTTCTAGGAAAGAATAAAATGGAAATTGGAAATTTCTAAATGGATTCTTATAAAACCATCCCTGAGCAGCCCTAGCAGTTTCATACTCCAAGTTGAAAGACAACAGTCTGAGACTCGAGCTTGTTGGCATGTTCTCGAGGCTCTGCCTGATCTTGCTGTACTGCTCGTGGCAGGATGCATGCCATTCCTCAACGGCCACCCGCTTTCACAGCCTGCTGCTTTGGTACTTCTGGCCCCTCTGCCTGAAACGCTGGCAAAGACCCTCAATCCGGAAGAGAAGACAGAAGTGTAAGCAAATGGTTATAGGAGTGTGGTATGTGTTAAAACAGAGTTGTGTCCAGGGAGCCAGACAATGCACTGGAGGAAACACTTATTTCTGCCTGGGGAAAGACGGGGGAAGAGTTTAAGGGATAGCAGTATCTGAACTGATGAGTGGGAGGAGTTCGTCAAGTTGACAAGGATGAGGATATTTTAAGGCCAAGGATACAGTGTGTACATTTGCATTAAGTGGAAAAGAGGTATGCAAATCCATGTTTGAGTCCAGTAAAGTTCTTTGTGATATAACCTGATAACGATGCATTCATTTACATTTATCAGGCACATGCCGTGTGCCAGACTCTGTACTGGCAATGGGAGAACAAAGATGAATTATAAACAGATAAATAAATAATCATGAAATGTGTTTGGAACCAAAGTCCTGGATTCAATTCTAGTTTCTATTACATGATTACTATGTAACTCCGGGACATTAATTAACATTTCTGAACCTCAATTTTCTCACCGGTAAACTAAATAGTAACAAAATGCTGTCTCATCATTGTGTGTATGAGAACATGTATGTATTTAGTAAAACAGTAAAGTATAAGGTATTATTATTATTGGGTAGTTGATTATCTGGTAGCAAAAGCTGGTAGAAGGCACAGAAGCGGGTAGAGCTTTGGAGCTTACATATATGAGTGCATCGACACAGCATGTACAAATACCTGTGAACAGCCACTTTCCCCTCGGACACCATACGGCCACACTGAGTAGTTTAGTTACACTTCACCAACTGTCTTGAGGCTCTGGCTCAGCAGGCTGGCACTTCTGTGACTGCTTAGAGCAGGTATCGCCTGGGCTGTGCTCCAGATCTGTCAACACCCTCTCACCCCTAACCGTTAGACTAAAAAGCTACATGGCATAGGAGCTCACACTCCAGAAGGATGAAGGAGAGACTCCAAGTCTGGGAGCGGAAGGAGGAATATCCAACTCAAGAGAAAGCTTTCTGTGGGAGACAGGCACCACCCGAGAGAGGCATAAAGATTAGGCATATTTTAACCAGGCAGAAAAGAGGGGGAGAGGTAGGGGAAGTGTTGCCAATCGTCTTTCAGGAGGAGGAAACAGCTCTGCACACCCATGGAGACCTGGCAGAACTCGCACCATTTGGGGTCCTGCGATTAATTCAATGTGGTAGAAGCAGAGAGTTCTGCACAGAGACGTGGAAAACAAGGACTCTCTCAGGAAGACTTAAATGCCACGTCAAGAGTTTGGAATTTATCCCGAGGGATCTGAGGAGCCAATAAACTGTTTTTGCTCTCCTCTATCACTGTATAATTCTGAGAATTCTGTTTTATTTTCCTTTATTTTTGCTCTGCAGATTTTCAATATGTCGTGTGGAAGATGGATTGTGGGGAGTAGCACATCTGGTTATTGGAACACCAGTGTAGAAATACAGTAATGGTGGTGGAGAAATGAGCGGATTCAGTGGCACTGGGGAGGGGAGGCCAGTGCGTTGTAGGGAGGCAAACCTTTGTTGGGTATGGAAATAAATGAGGAAGAATCAAAAGAAGTCTTGGGTTCTTGGGTTGGGTAAATGAATCGATTTGGAAAACCCATTCACTTGGATAGGAAATGGGGGAGAAATTGATTTGGAAGGGAATATGATTAGGTAACTCACTTTATTATTGATTCTCCGGTCATTTTGAACAAATCATTTCATGGTCTGTTTCAAATTCTCTACCTATAAAACCGGGCAATTGTAAAAACTTGCCTTAGGGTTTAAGAGTTGGCCAGATGAATGATGACACTGTAAGAACTTCCCAAGTAACTGGATTGCACATTTTCCCAAAGTAATGAAAATTCCAGTTTTGTTCATTCAAACCAAATTTGTAGAAATTTTTAAACATTCAGTTTAATTACTTTTATGTACATATAATAACTGAGATAAAACTATTTTAAGGTGGCTTAATAGATACTACTTTATTAGTGAACTATACTCGTATTTGAACAATATTAAAGATGTTTGTAATATACTTGGAATATTTCATTCTCTTAAGCAAGTATCCAATTCTTTGAAATCTTCTTTACATTATTTGCTGAGCAAGCCCCCTCCCTTTTATAACAGTGGTAATTTCAGTTCACGCTAACATTTATAGAGTGCTTACTGTGTGTCAGGCACTATTCTCACCAGTTTACCTGGGTTATCGCATGTAATCATCACAACAATTCTATGAGGTTTGTAGAAAGTATTATCAGATCGCCGTTTCACAGATGAGAAAATTAAGGCAAAAGTAGTTAAGTAACTTGCCTCATAAATAACAGACAAGATTCAAACTACACAGTCTGCTTCCAAAATCCATGCTATGCTATACTAGTTTTTTAATTCCCCTTTGGGAATTATCCAAAATTCTAAATTAAAGAAGTAGGCTCAACAGAAAGCATATTTAGTCTATCTGTTACATACTACAAATCTTCCTTAATCATCCACCTCTGACATCAGAAAAGGTCATTTTTTAACTTAATTTATTTTTAGGCTGAAGAATTTTAGAGAAAATTAGAGAGGGCTATCTTCATTTGAATAATGTTTCCTAGCTGTTGGAATGAGCAATTTCTATTTCATCAATAAAAGCAGTGATATAAAAATTTTAATACCAAAATGATGGTTAGTTTTTAGTACACATCTTTTATGCATTCACATGATTAGTTCTCATAAATGATTCCTTCTTCCACATCTGCTTCCCTCCCTTTATCAAATTCCATTTTCAATTATTTATTCCAAAAACAAATTTAATATTCTTCATGTTGAGTGCCCAAAGTCTCAGTTCCAAAGGAAACCTAGTGTAGCATAAAAGTTAAAACCCTTTCCATGTGCTTTAAAAAAAAAAAAAAAAGTAAGATTTCAGTGAAGCAGTTTAAGTGGAGATTTAATTTTGACTGCGTGGAGAATGGTGGCCATCTGAATGCCTGGAGGTGGAAGCCCCGACAAGGTGACTCAGCATCGCGGGGCTCCCCAGGTGGC
Organism: Cabassous unicinctus; assembly: GCA_029593785.1. Classification (NCBI taxonomy): domain Eukaryota; kingdom Metazoa; phylum Chordata; class Mammalia; order Cingulata; family Chlamyphoridae; genus Cabassous; species Cabassous unicinctus. Next base: position 12,585 of record JAQZBX010021778.1, read on the forward strand.
TGTGGCCCACTTCCTCAGTTTAAGGCGTCTGCACTCATGTTTCAGTTCTTACTCATGACACCTTTTGCTGGTAGATTACGTACTTTTTAAAAGGGAGAACAAACTTTTCCATTAAATCTTGTAGTTTTTTTTAAGCAGGGGAAGCAGGGGCAAACAGCAGGTGCTGTAGGCGTTAAGACATAGGGGGCTTTGACCACCGTTTGTGCCTCCTCCTCCTTGGCTACACTGGGCACCTGCACGGTGGCTTCAAAATCACCCCAGGTTCATTTCTCCTCTGTTCCTTTCTTTCAATATCAGCCACCCTTGGTCCCCGACTCCTCTTGGATCCAAAACTTCGCTCCTTGTCTTCCTATAGCTCCGTTTGAACTGTTTGCCCTGGCTCTGATTTGCCGCTTGTTTAGCCCCCCTCTCCCATGATGGCTGGCTAACACCATGCGCCACGGCCAGGGGAAAGGCGTGCTCTGACTCGGGATAGGGCTTCGTTAGCGCTTGTTTCGTGCTTACATCTCTGCTTGTCCGGGGAGGATGTTGAACAAAATGGCTCATCACGGGGGAAAATGGACAATTATTACACCAGGGCACTCAGGAAATACCCATGTGGCCAGAGTCCACTGGTCTAGTGTGAGAGGACAGCGTGTATGTAAAGAAGCTCCTCTGTGGCCTTCCTTAAGGTTGGGAAGAGTGATGATCACAAACACAGTGCAACAGAGTCTGGAAGACAATTGGATGGAAGCACTTATCAAGAAAAGATATTCTAAATTCCCATCTTAATTCAGCTTTCACACAGAATGACTGTAGTACTGCAGGCAAAGTGAGAAATGGATACATTCTTTGTTTTTACAATTTAAACAATCACGATTATTTCTTCAACACAACAATCTAGAACTTATGATAATCCACCACAATATATTCGAGAAAACTACCTTAGAGAACGCTCTTCTAGCAATACCTTGACTCTGACGTACTTTAGGAACATGTTTACTTGCTTCATTTCCCCTCTCCTCTACCCTGATCTCATATTTTCATTTAAAACTGACAGACGGCTTCTTCTTTTGAAATATCCCTAAATTAATCTCTTTGCTTCACACCACTCCCACCATTTTAGACCAGGCTCCATCCCATAAATGATGGCAGTGACTTACTCCACACTGATTTTTTATCAGGCCTTGATCACCCTTTTGTGCGATTCCAGGTTAGTCATCAGCTACACCTGGTCTGCGTGCCGCCCCAGACTGCCTGCGCCCCGCTCACAAGCCCCCACTCCCAAAGCTGTGCTTTAACCACTTGCCTTGCTTCCCAGCAGCTGTGGCTCCATCACCTTAATTATAGAGCTCCAACTGCTGCCACTGGCACCACCACAACAGACTTGGACCCACGGAGGCTCTGGCTTCCCTGGAGGCTGCCTTGAGCCAGCCAGCACAACCCAGAAGCAAAGGGACGTCAACACCTCGCGGAGCAGACTTGGACCAGTACAAGTGAGGAGAGAGGGAGGAGCCTGAGGTTAAGTCACTTGCAAGCTCCTCCACTCCATGGATTGTTTTAAGATGCACTCGTTTCAGGTAGCGTCTCTGAAGATATCCTGCAAGACCGATCAACCAGTCGTGTGTGTGTGTGTGTGTGTGTGTGAAGCTATGGCGAGCTCAGGGGTGCAGGTGCATCCTCTCATATTTGGTCTCCTTTCTTCCCTGCTTTACTTCCCCTGTTCTCTTGTTCTTGATTCCCTGGGATTATACTCCTCAATAAATCATCAGTACATAAGCCTTTGCCTTAGGGAAATTTGCCTCTGGGGAATTAGTGCCAAGATAATCATCTTATGACTTTCTTAAGGTCCTCCATAGCTTAATGACCTACAGAGCTCCCTTTAACATGCTGGCTTTCAAGGCACTCCAGATTCCTCCCACTACCTCACCTTTCTCTTTTACCATTTCTGAATTCTTTACTTCATGCCACATTTTGCTCATACACAAATGGAGAGACTATACCTTCATATGGCTGTTTACTACTTCTTATGCTTTAGTACAATTCTATGTACATATGTCTTACATCTCCAATTAAACTGTGAACACCTAAGAGATTGGGACCATGACTTTTGCTTCTTGGCATCCTCCTTGGCACCTGGAATAGTTAACAAGGGATTATTGTATGTTTGTTGATGATGATAAAAGTTACTAACATGGAACCATATTTCTCTAATAAAGAAGAAAAATTCTGGAGCAAATATGGCCACCCCTATAATTAGCCAAAACATTAAGGTGCAATGCTGCTTAGAAATAGTCAGCTTTCACAGAGTCAGGAAAATATTCCAAATGGAAAGTAGCAATATATAAGTTAGGAGAACATAAAGCAAGACCAACTCCTTACTATTTTTCCTAAAAATCCTTATTTCACTCAAAATACTATCTGACAGTCATCACATGACAATTTAAAGGTCCCTAGAAAATATCCATTTTGTATGGATCATATAAAGTCAAATGGTATTCCCATTAGATGCACCATCTCTTAGTCTCCAACCATAACACTCAATTATACTCATAGTAATGCCTTATATCATATGGTATTTTATAATTTTCAAAGTACTGTCCCATATATTTTTCTCATCTGATCTTCACAGACACGTGAGGCAGTAAAGGCTAATTGTCTCCATTAGAGGGTAGGAAAGGGACAGAGCATTGTGCCTCACCCAGTTACAAGTAAAGCTGTGCTTGGATGAGAACCTAGATGTCTGAATATAGTAGAGAGCTCTATCTGGATTTTTCCCGGAAAGATTTGACCAAGTGACGTGGTTGTGATCAACGGAGAAGCTTGTGGTCTATTTTAACTTCCTAGGCTGCTAATCAAAGACCATGAAATGGTTCAGCTTAAACAACGGGAATTTATTAGCTTAGGGTTTTGAGGCCGGGACAATGTCCAGATAAAGGCATCATCAAGGCGATGCTTTCTCAAGACCCTGGCACTCTGGGGCTGGCCGCTGGCGATGCTTGGTCCTTGGCTTGTCACGTGCAAGGCACATGGCAGCATCTCCTGGACTTTTCCCTCTCTTCCGGGTTCCATATCAGCTTCTTGCTTCCTATGGCATTTTCTCTCTGTCTGAATTTCATTCTCTTATAAAGAACTCCAGTAATAGGATTAAGACCCATCCTGGACCATGCCTTAACTGAAGTAACTTCATCAAAAGATCCTTCTTACAATGGCTCAAACTCACAGGGGTGGATTAAATTTAGGAACATGTTTTTCTGGGGTACATATAGCTTCAAACCACCCCAAAGTTTTTGCTTTTTAATTTTATGAAAAAATTTGACACATGAATAAATTGTGGGATAGCCATGTGCCCCCACCTACAAGGACAACTCTATAATTTCTAAATTCTCACTCATGGATTACTAAACTCGCATCAAATGAAGAATATCTGAGGTCACCCAGAAGAGCAAATTAAAAATATGAGGGAGTGAGAGCTCTCAGAGAGGTGGCCGGATGACACCTGGAGTATTTCTGGGCCCAATAGACTCTACAACGGGCCAAGGGCTTGCAACCCTAAGGCTGAAGAGGTGCTTATCAGGAAGGCCCCGGAAATGACTCACCAGTGCAGGAGGGGGTGGGATAATAAAGAACGCACCTATGTTGAGGGTTTTTTTGTTTTTTTTTTAATCTTTGTTTTCTAAATTTGGGGAAATGTACTTTAGGTTGGTGATTATCACTTTTTGAAATGTTTAGTATTCAGGGTGATTTTTAATGGAAAATGATAGCTTGACATACAACTTTTCCTGATATTTAATACTAAATTTGGCCACCCAATTATTAGTTGATATACACACAAATAAAAATAGTTATTAAAGTGTATAAATATGAAGGAATCTTAGAGGAACCAAATTAAATCTTTTTTCAGTCATTTATCATTTACAAAGTTCTTAAAAAACTAATTTAGGTTTCAAGCAGTTGGTAACAACACCGGTTCCATTTTAAGTCACTTTCTATTATTATGCTGCTGACTCAAGCAGAGAGCACAAAAACGCAGCAGAGAGCCTACGGCACTTTTCTCTGAGAAAGCTCTAATTGTGTGTGATAGAAGATACTTCATGGCCATAAAAGGAGAATGGTAAAAGAAGATAAGAATCGTGTCAGGATGTGCTTAGAAAAAAATTAATTGCTCTCACCAGGGCAATGCAATCCTGGGACAAAATACTTGAAGTCTAACACAAATTTGTAAGGTGGTGGCATGTAAAATAAAACCATCTCCATGACTGGTGTGGGACAATTTTGATAGGCAAGAAAATATCATTTCCTGGAAAGTCTTAGTTGTCCTTAGCTGCTTCTGAGATCAAAGAGCACGTCAGATGAAGAACTAAAGAAGAACTGGAGGCAGGGGAGGAAATTTTATAAATATGAGGTATTTTGCCGAAGGCCAAAAAGCTAGTATGCATTAGAGCAGGCTCATTCTAGTATTTCAAGCGTCTCTCCCACATCACTAAGTTGGGCTTAATATGGATAGAACTCTCCTCCTTGATGTTCAATTTAAAGCCCTCTAGATCAGAGCAGCAGGCCTCTTTTTCTAAGTAAGAGCAGTGATTCCAAATGCCAGTTCTTAAAATAACTCCACACAAAAATCCTGAGATTTTAAGCAGTGCTGACTCCATGGCTCGGCCCGCGAAGGTTCTGAGTCAGGAGGCCTGGAGTGGAAACTGAGTCTCTATGTTTAAAAGCCCTCGTGTGATTCTGTTGAATTTTGGAACCGTTGGTCTAGCTTAAAATCAACTTTTCTTTAATATAACCTCTGGGGCCATTTGCTCGTTTCCCAGATTCTCCTCCTGAGACCCACTCACCAAAGCAGGAAGAAAGGAAACCAGCTCGCATCTCCCTGAGTCCTGCGGCTGTTACCCCAGGAGATGCAGTGGATCTCTCTCCTCTGTGGTGTTGGTCCCGGGCCAACCAGCAGGCACAGCGGTGGTCCTCCTCCGCCCCGACACAGGCTCCAGCCAGGCAACAACCTTCCACTCCAGCCACCCAAGTTTTATGACACTGCCCCTATCTTTCCCAGTTGTCTGGGTAGTAGCAGAGGACTGGAAATCTAGGTAAGCACTTTAAGATTTCATGGAATGATTCCGGCTCTATTGGAGGCTTTCAGTGGTTTAAGGTTTTCTTTTCTCATTGTGCTATATTCTTTTGCTTACTCACCTTTTGATTTACTTATTGTTTATTTTTTGGATTCTTCCATTTTATCTAAGAACTCTTCTGCATCTTTAAAATATATAAAAATAAAAAGATATTCCTCAAGCCCCCAGCAGAGAGACATATATATATATATCTCCCCACCCCCAATATAATTGATAATTGAGGATCACCCCAGGCAGGGAAACACACACCCTACAAATCAGTGCTATTGTGCCTTTTCTGCTTATAATCTTTGGTTCTTTAGAGTTCTTCCTATATCAACTTTAATATTCCTTGGTACTTGAAATTTTTTAAGAAAACTTCCAGTTGTCTCATTCTGGGCTGTAAAACTTGCCCGCCTGTCCCTGTTGCTGATCCTGGGCTGCACGTTAGGAGTTTGTAAATTGTCCCCACCTAAGAGGAACTAACAGAACCATTTGTTTGTGTTAACATTTCAAAGAACAGCATGGCACAGGGACACCACAGGTTGTCAGCACAAAGGGCAAGTGAGCCTGCAGGCCCCAGGGCTGAATGAACCGTCCTGGGAAGGAGATTTCTAATTTTCATAGGATTTTACTCATCTCTAGCTTCCATTCCTCTGCACTAATGAATGTCCTTGTCTCTTGCCACCTATGATCATGCCCTGTTCTATAGAACCAGACACAGTGTTCCAGAAGGCGGCCGGCCAGACGCAGTGCCATCTGAAAGGAGCTCTTGCAAGTCAAAGTAAAGGCCTTGTCCTAGGCGTCTCCAAGACTCCAGAACCCGTCAGCAAGAGCCTGCTGGGGAGGGATCACGTCTCCGCATGGAAAAGGAGGCAGAGTGAAGACTACCGTAACTTCCTCAGGAATTCTCATCTCATGGAGAGCAGCCTGAAGCCTGATTCACAAGAAACTCCAGGTATATTCTAGGTAAATAAGATTATATTGTTCTAGGACATATCACAGCTTGAAAGCAGACGGGCACCGAGCCAGGAGGGCTGGTTTAAAGGTTTTTAAAACATTTTAGTGGCTCTAAAGTGTAGCTCTGAGCTTAGTGCTGGGGAAGGAAAGTCATAAAACATGATTCTGGATGTAAAGGGGAAAAGGCAACATAAAAAGATAAACAAAAATACAAAATCGTGTATTTGAAAAGACCAATGAGAAATACAGACCTAAGTGCTATAGGAGCTCAGCGAGAGGAAAGATCACCAAGGACTGGGGAACTGGAGTGGGACTTGAGGATGGTGAGAACAATCAACTTGACAAAGTGCATATACCACGCCCTTTGGTCTACTTATATACCCTAGAGCCATGCTGTCCAGTAGAAACGCAATGTGAGACACATATGTAATTTAAAATTTTCTAGTAGCCACGCTTTATAAAGTAAAAAGAAACAGGTGAAATTAATTTTAATAACATTTTATTTAACCCAATGTATTCAGAATATTATCATTTCAATTTATATTCAATACAAAATTAAGATAGTTTAGATTATTTCTATCATATTAAGTCTTCCAAATCTGGTGTGTCTTGACACTTATGTCTCAGTCCAGATGAGTCACATCCCCGTGCTCATTAGGCACATGTGACCGGTGGCTGCTGGGACGGACAGCACAGCCCTGGAGCAACTCTTGTGACTGGGTAGGGACAATGTGTACAAGGATATACTTGAAGCATTTATTACAGCGAAAGAAGGGAAATAACCCAAATATCCCTCGAAAGGGGGCAATGGGTAAGTAAACTGTGGGCAAAGGTTCAAAGCACTGCCTGGATTCACATTATATTCACATCTGTGGTTACCTCTGAGAGGGAAGAGATGGAATGGAACTGGAGAGAGGGAAACATAGCTGTAAATTTTATTTGTAATAGTGTATTTCTTGAAAGATAGATTTAAAAATATAGGGATAGTTGAGTTGTAGATTTCTTGAAAGATAGATTAAAAAATATAGAGGGAAGTGGATGTTGCTCAAGCAGTTGGGTGCCCGCCTACCACATGGGAGGTCCCAGGTTCGGTTCCCGGTTTAAGAAGACGAGCAAGACAGCGACCTGACGTGACAGGCTGGCACGGCATGCTAATGCAACGAGATGATGCAGTGAAGAGACATAATGAGGAAACACAATGAGAGAAGCAACAAGCAGGGAGCGGAGGTGGCTCAAGGGATTGGGTGCCTCCCTCCTACAGGGGAGGTCCTGGGTTTGGTTCCAAAAGAAGACAAGCACACAATGCACAGACACAGAGAGCAGACAGCGAGCGCAAACAATGAGTGGGGGAGAAATAAATAAAATAAATCTTTAAAAAATATATAGATATATTTGAGTTGTAGATATATGGGCATTTATTATACTATATTTTGCACTTTATTTTTAAAAGTTTTAATTTACAAAGCAAAAAAAAATCATTGAGGATATGGAGCTAGCTAGTAGTACACAAAAGGAAGTTTGGCTCTTAAAGAAACAAGAGAAATGGGGCAGTCACAACCAATCAAGGGACAATTGGGGATGGTGATTGGATTGTGAACTGATGGGAATTATTCTGGAGGGAGGGAAGACTGTGAATGAGAGAAGTGACAGCCAAAGAATCTCTATATCCTGAACATCTGTGTGATAGCATGGGTTAAATTTCGCAGAACTTTTATAGGAGAAAGGGGAAGTGATGGTTTGGAGTGGCAGTGCTACTGGAGCCACCCACTCTACTCTCTGGTCCTGGATTACACGGGGTATTAGTGAAAGTCAGCTTCTGCTTGGGGGTGGGAAAATCAGGGCCTTTTGCAGCAGCCGGGACTGAGTTAAAGTAAGGAGATAGAGTGACTGTTGAGAGATGCTGAAGCTATAGGGGAGGTAATGCCCACAGAAGGTAGACGCTCAGATTGGAACAGATCAGGAAATAATACAGGGTCACAAGGAACTGTGAATTCAGGGAGGCTGAGTGGAGAGGCTCTCCCTTCTGACAATGATTGACATGAGCAGGGATATGATGCATGACGGGATCAGTTCTGATAATCTTTTAGAGGGAGATAGAGAGTGCTTCTAGGATCTGGGTGCTGGATGATTTGCTTGCTCATTTCTGGAACAATGGGCTCTCTCCAACTCCGCACTGTGGACCTTTGGATTACTTTTAGTGTTTCACTACTATAAAAATGCTATGAAGAGAGAGAGTATAGCACACAGAAACGGGGTACTGGGTTCAGTCCCATAGGCTCCACTTTTTGTGTGACCTTGAACAAGCTAATTTCCTGGTGTTTTAATGTCCTGAACTGTAAAATGGAGTAAGAATTGTATCTCCCTACCTCACAGAGCAGGGATGAAGATTAAGAGTTAATTAATATGCATAAATCACCTATAATAGTGCATGGCACATGTTAGCTCTGTACATCATAATCCATATTTTTACATATATCTATTATTAGCTCCTTAGGATAAATTCTTAGCAATTGTTAGGTGAGACGGTATGCAAAACTAAATTGTTTTCAATACGAGTTGCCAAAATATCCACCAAAACAAAATTCCCTCAATCATGCCACCATCAGATATTTGTTTTATCCCCCTTATTTATGTCACAATACATGACAACCCCCACCCCACCCCCAGCAATCCATTACAATTGCCCTCCACCTACCCACTGACCCAGAATGCAGAGCCGTGCCTGGTAATCTGTTAACAAGTGGCCATTTGCTTCTTAGGCACTCTTCAGTTTTAAACTACTGCACTAGAACTTCATCAATTGATAAATCAAATCAACCCATTCCTAAAACATTAGTTTGTTCAACCTCTTTGCATTACCAACACTTTGGACCAGGCTCTTTTTGAAAGTCCTTTTGACTTCTATAACACTTCTCTCTCCTGCCTCATCTATTTCTATGCCAGCTGATTTTTATTTTTGTTATTTTTTAAGGAAAAAGCAAGTGAATTGTCTCGTGTAATTGGGAAATCCAATATGGCACTGGCTTCAGGCACAATTATATATAGGGCATTAAATAATGTCATCAGGGCTCCGTCGCTCTCCTCTCTGATGCTCTGCTGGTTTCTTGTTACCTCGCCTAAGTCTCAGACAAGCTCTCTGGCAGCCTGACTCACACTGTTGAGGCTTAACAATGTGGAGGTGGGGGAGCCAGGAGAGTGCTTACCTGGGAATCCTGCTTCTTTCCTGGGCAGAACCAACTTGGGCAGGATAATCCCATCCACTGTATCCATGGGATATAAGCCCTCTCTCACTTAGAGATGGAGTGGACATCACCATTCCAGTCCCCTCAGGATTGGGGGAAGAGCTATGGACTAGGGGGCGGGAGTTACTATGTCAAATAAGGCAGGACACCATTTTCTGCTTTCCCACCAGGTCCATATCTATCAACTCTTTCTCGGTTTTCTTCTGATTTGTCTCTTTTCCCGCAGCACTCACATCCAATCAATTGCTAAGTTATGCTGACTTAATCTTCTCATTATTTCTCAATTCCATCCTTACTACTTGCCCTAATTCAGACCCTCATGACCTCTTGCCAAACTAGAGGGACCTCATAAATGCACGGGGCGCTCAACCATTGCACTCTGCCTACTCTGCTTGCCAAACTATTTTAACAGCCTTCTGCCTGGTCTCCCTTCCCCATTCTGGCCTACCACACAGACATCAGGTTATACGTCCAGATGCAACTCATTTCTTTAGTAAACATTAAAACTGCTTCCCATTAGGATGAAGTCTAAACTCTTTTTGATGGTATTCAAAGCCCTCCAAGACCTTCCAGAGCCATCCTCTGATATACTGTCACCTTGTGAGACCAAAACCAAACCCATTTGCTTTTTCTCAAAGCCTGTTCCCAGCCTTGGTTAAATGCATTACATTCATTCAAGTATCAAAGCTAAAATTTGGAGTCTTTTTAATTTTTTTCTCTCTACCTTATTCTCTATATGCTGTCATTTTCTAGGTCCTGCGTTTCTGGCTCCAAATTTTTCTCTGCCCCTGCCCTTCGCTGCCCTACTCAGGCCTTATCTTTGTTTTACCTACCTGCCAGGCACCTCTTGAGCATGCTATGAGAGACTACCCACAGATGGGACCCTATCCTGCGTGTCCCGCATCACCCCGCCGGTTCAATGTGCTCCATGCTCTAGTCATGTTCTCAAGCCTCCATGCCTTATCATTTCTATTTTCCCTACACAGAACGTCATTCCTCATATGGACCTGTAGAAATCCTTCTCAGCCTTCCCAGATTTCCTTAGACAGACTTAAAATAACTTCCTGTGCATCTATTAGAGCTTATCTAATACATATTTCATAGAAATTATCATAGCCTGAGTATATAATGGTTAATTGTGCATCAATGCCTGCACCAATAGATTGTGAGTTCCATTACTTACCAATTCTGTGTCTTGGTGGGAAGTTACTGAGCCTGATTTGGCATCTACACATGGAAACAGTAATACCTACCTCAAATGGTTGTTTGAGTAGTGAGCTAATACATGTAAAGAAACCAGAAAGGTTCTGGCACATTTGTGACTTAATATTTGCTCCTGGACTTAATCTGATGCCTCTTTGAAGACACCTTATCACATCTCAGTCAGAACATGTGGGTAATGGAGTCAGACTGCCTGGGTTTGAAGCCTGCTTCTACCACTTACCGGTTGTGCCATCTTGGTCAAGTTCTGTCTTCACGGCGTCTCAGTTTCTTCTGCAAATAGGGAAAATAAGAGTACCTACCCAATTAGGTAATGAAAATTAAATAAAAATGAATATAGCAACCACTTAGAGTAGTATTTGGCATATAGTAAGAGCTACAATTATTTCTGTATTCTGTAACACAGAAACTGGGACAGTCAGTGCTCAAACTGTTGCATAGTTTTGAACCCTATGTTTCACTGTGCACCGTGATCTAGTAAAGTTCTTGATGCAGAGATTCATTCTCTATTTTTAAGTAATTTTATTGACTTGCATAGGCTTATCCTAATACTAACTATCTGTATTAATACAAGGACCCAAGGCTTATGGCTCTGAAAAATTTTCCCAGAGATTGGCCCAGTAGTCTTCTCTTCCCAGAAGGGGAAAAAGGATGTTTGCAAGATCTCCTAGAAACTGCCAGTTAGATTTTCAATCATATTTGGATGACTCTGCTATCTAAGAAGCTGTAGAGAATGTAGAAGTACAAAATACAGTCTTTGTTTTAAAAGAGATTACAATCTCAGGGCAAATTATTTCCAGTGCGGTCCTCACCTTTTAATAAACACCCAGTTGGTATTTAATGTTTCAACAGCAGGGGGCACAGCAAATAATGTTATGAAGTCATAAAATGTGACTGTTAAGAGAACAAGAGCACATGTAGTTCATTTCTCTATATTTCACTTCTATCATTTTAGGAAATAACTACTATATTGTTAATGGCCAAAAACAAAGATTCCCTGCTCTTGCTCAGCAGTATATTCTCCCAGATTTCTGTAATGAAACACTGAAATTGGTACAAAAACTTTAACCATAAGTTAAACAGACATACATAATGAAATTAACTTATGATACAAAATAATAGTTTCCTCATACTGGATTAGCAATATTTCTGTTATTCTTAAATATAAGGGATGAATAAATGAACAAATAAAAGTCTCAAACAGAAATGGGATACTCAAGAGCTTTAATTATATCACCTGTAATAAAAAGAACTGGCTACACTACTGTTCTCAAGGAATCAAACTTCTCCAAAACTATAAAATGATTATAGACTTATCTCCCTGGAATGAACTCTAACTAGGTATTTATCTTTCTGCTAGTATGTCAACCTTGCACCTTTGAGTTCAGAAGTTATTCCTTCTCCTTTTGACATATGTGTATCCATGATTAATATTAAATGGTTGTTCAGTGTGTTAAAGGTTAAATATATATTTAGCAACAAGATGCCAAAATCATAGGACAATGGCAGGAACTAATAAAGATTTTATACACACACACACACATATCATGACTTTCAACATAATAGGATAAACAGTTTGATTTTTTATTTCAGGTGTGAACTCAAAATAATCACCTCTCTTCTCCCTTTTCAGCCCATTTTAATTAGACAAATTTTGATTTATAGGATTTTTTGTTGTTTGTCAAAAAGCAAATATTTTCTAAAATCCTAGAAGCCATCACTTTTTAAATAATGATTTGTGCTGTACACTCCTATATGTAGTAAGTCTCTTTAGATGGAGGCAAAGTAGAGGAATTGCATTTCAGTTCTTACAATGGATGTGAATACTTCCTAGGAATGAGTTCAGGCAAGTCACTTAATTCCTCCAAGTCTTTGGTATAAAATGAGTATATACCTGCCCTTTCTTACCTTACAGAGTTGTTCTGAGGACCATATAGGAGTTGTCCTGAGAAAACGCAGTATTCATACAAATGCAGAATTGCTCTCATAATGTTAGTCAAATTCTTTCAGTTGACAGCTTGTCATTCTACATGTAGGAGAGAAGGCTGGAGGAATGGTGCCCCCTGCTGTTGAAACGTGAATATATTTGGTTGGTTGTTAAAAGGAAAAAAACTATACTGGGAACACTGCCTCTTTATAAGGAAGATAAAAATGCTAAAACTAAAAATTTAATATATCCCAAGAGGAAGTAGCTACCCTGATGCTATAGGAGCGTGATTTCTGCTTGTCTCACCAAAATGAAAATAAATAAAACTAACTCTAAGCAGAATTTCTTGGTCTTTAAACTTTGTGATTTGCTTCTTTGGTTTTGAATTCTTTCACCTTGCCACTGTCTAAAGCCCTCAACACCTAGGGCTTCTGATATCCAATCTTATCTACCTTCTCTTCAGCCTTTTCCCTAAGCAAGACAGAAAGCTTCTGATTATTGTCAGCAACTTCTTAATTAACTGAGTATTAGCTGAAATCGATTTCAGAAAGCATGAACCTATTCAGCTCTTAACTTATATAGCCACGTAATATTAAAGGGTTCTGGCACCGTTTGAAGAAATGTCATGCCTCCACAAGTCAGGTTTCTTTTGTTCCTTTTCTTCCAAACGTTTCTCACAGAGGACTTATAGTCATTTTTCTATTTCTAATCCCTAGAATAATGCCAACACATAGCCAAAGGAGTTGTTTAACTGATGCTTAATGAAACCACCCTGATTTGGACTGCGCAGGCTAACTGGAAAGGTCTGGGGCGACCCTAGGTCCCCTCAGAAGTCTCCCTTCCCATACTCCTCAGGCGCAGGCTTGACCACTTCCACACATCCACCGTTCGCCTCCCTGGCCTCCAAGACTCCCAGTTACAGGTTTTGTTCTTGGATTGGGTGCCGTACTTGTTAATATGTAATGTCATGGTGATGTTCTAGAATGCACTACTCTATTCTTTTTAACCCTGGGTCTAAGCTTCCTTTAAAATTAAAAAAAATAACAACAACAAAAAAAACGGTTTTTGTCACAATATATCATCATCCTTAATAAGGGCATTAGCCTATTTTGGTAGAAAAATTTTAAGATCTGGCCACATACTAAAAGAGGAAAAGAACTAAAACTAGCCCTCAGGTTAATGCTGGGCAACTGAGAACAGATACACTGCAAAATTCATCTTGAGCAAGAATTCCTTCCCACCCAGAGTTGTACAAATTTTTGCCACACATTTTTGGAGATTATCTTTTCAATTTTAACACTTAGAAATGTTATTTTTCCATTTAAAGTAGAATTTTTTTTACAAGTTTCCAAGCAATCAATTTTCTCACCAATTCAGTGTACATTTTGCCATTATTCTTTTATTTTGTATTGCACACTTCAATACTTTACAGAAAAAAAGATTAGGAACTCCTTAAAGTCCAGTTAATTACATGTCTTCTGATTCTTTCAATGTAAAAATCTAAAATGTTATGTAAATATCATTAGTAAACAGAATTTCTAATTAACATTTTTTAGTTTCACTTAAACATTTTTGCATACAATTTAACATACATTTACAGTACTTAATATTCTGATAGCAAGAACAATACATCAAAACTTCTTATCCATTTCCCAATTGATGGGCTTTCTTATTTTTTAAATCTCTTATGAATGGAATTGCCAGAAACATTTTTGTACAATTTTTCTTTTAAATATTGTCCTGGACATATACTAAAGGGAATTAGTATGTCAAAAGGTAGATCAGCTATAGAACTCATTTTATTCTTCTAAATAGCTCTTTCAAGACTACTAATATACAATGCTACCGGTATGAGGACACAGGCAATTTTTAAAGTTTTTGCTAACACAATAGCAGGAACTAGGTCAAAGTTGTTTTTTCATTTTTAATATTAGGAAATCTGTATATCATTCTAAGAATTGTTTTAATTTGTATCTTCTTATCTATACTGTATCCTTCCATAAATTTGTCTCATATAGAAAACGTTAAAAAAATATTAAGGACGTAATCCATTCCTTTTCTTCCTGTTAATACATTTTTCTTTCAGTTGATCTCGTCTACCTTGTCAATAATGCTTTTCAATTACCATGAAGTTTCCTTTGTACCACTATTGGTACAACAGTCTGGCTTTCTAAACTTTCTATATTTAACACTTTAACCCAGCTGGAACAGACTGTGTACCATACAAAGAGTGGCCTAATTTATTTTCCCAAGTTAAAAAGACTATCTACCTTTGCTTATTTTCCTACTACAATTTATCACGATTCTATCAAACTACATGAAGTATCCAGTTGGAATCTTAAATGGAATTGTAATAAAGCTACATACTAATGCCTCACATTGGCATTCCTTCTGATGTTATTTCACACACATGACCTAATTTAATCCTCACAATTCTGTGAAGAAATTTTTCTATTTTACACATGGTGAAATGAAAGCTCAATGTTATTTTTCCAAGATTATGCAACTGGTAAGTAGAGATGGACTAAAATTCTCGTTTGGGGACTCTCCATTTAGTACTTTCCCATTATACTTGGATGTCTCTCATGGGAGTATGGTCATCTTTTAACAATTTGTAGCACTATGGCTCTATTTAAGGATCTTTCTTAATTTATCCCTACAGATTCCTAACTTTCTATAAATGACTCATAAAAATTAACATCCAGCTTTTAAATTGTAGCTTGTCATTTTGTTGGACTCTAGAAATGAGATTAATCTTTTAAAAAAATTTATAGCCTGCAACTTCTTGGTCTTTGTTAGCACATTTGCAAGATACATGTTTTGCTAGTTATAAGCTGTTAATAGATTTACCACATAGAAAATGGAGTTTTCCAGAGGAAGAAAGCAGTATTCATACAAATATGCACTGCTTTTCTTCCTTATTGGTCTTACCTACACTTAATGTTTTGTTGCAATGGCAAGCTTCCTCAACCACATATTAAAAAAAATGTTGTCAAGATTGCTTAGTTGCAATTTTAGTTGCCTGAGAAATATTTGTTTTCCCAATGGTAATGCTAGTTCTTGGTTTTAAGGAATTACTTACCACACTTATTGGAGAAGCCTATGCAATCATTAGTGAGGTAATTAAAGATGAAAGGTGAATTTTATTGACATTTTTAAAGTTAATACTTTGGATTTTTATCATTTGTTCTGTTGAACTTGATTTAATAGGTGTTCTGTCGAACCCCTGTAATCCTTAGTCAGAGTATTTTCATTTGTTGCTGCAATGTGCCAGTATTTTATTTGGCATTCTGCATATCTGTTCTGAATGAGACCTTTTAATCTGCTTGACTTTCAGTATGGAGATTATATTTGCCTCAAAATGCAACTGGTAGTGTATAATTTTTCATTACATATAACTAGCTATTACTCATTCTTTGAACATTTGAAAAAAGTTCACCAATAAGGCCATAAGGGTCAAAGTCCAACTCAGCAGAAAATTATACTAGATTAAAATAGTCCTAAGTTTTTAAATGCTTTTTACTTGTAACTATTCTCATTTCTAATTTTGTTTTGTAGTCATTTAAATGTAAAAAGTAATATATTTAGGAGAGCAGATGTAGCTCAAGTAGTTGAGTGCCTGCTTGAGGTCCAGGGTTCGGTTCCCAGTGCCTCCTAAACAACAAAAACAAGCAAGCAAAACAAACAAAAAAACCCAACTCAGGTTGATGTGGCTCAGTGGTAGGGAGCCAGCTTCCCACATACGAGGTCCTGGGTTCAAGCCCTGGTCCCTCAAAAAAAAAAAAAAAAAGTAATACATTTAAAAAGTAATAAAAACATTTTGATAGTTTTCAGTAGGTCTGCATCACCTTTATCCTCCATTTTATTTATCATCTTACAACTGGTTTCATTTTAATGACTAGTTTTTAGGTCTATTTCAGTGGTTTTGATAGGTTTAAGCCTTAGGATCCACCCAATACCACATCACCATATAAAATAGTCCACAAATATTAATACCAATTGATGACTTCTCTTTCAGTTAAATGTAAATTACTTAAGTGTTTCTTGTTTTATTTTCCTCAGATACAGAAGAGTAACAAGACTATTCAGTGCATATTTTGGCCTATTAACATTCGCATTTTATACGAAATTTTCAGATCAAAAGTTATTTTATTAAAGAGCATTTTTTAAAAACGTAGCCAATTCTGCTTTAAGGAGATTCATAAATCTAAAACACATCTATTTTGTATCAGTCTTAATCGTTGTCTCTGATTCAATAAGTTGAGAAACCAATGGGATCCCCAGTGCCTGTCTTCACCAGTAATACTAGATTCTGATTTTTGTGAAATATCTTTTCCTGGGGTAATCTGATTTTTCTTTTGATCTGAGTTACTTGTTGGAAATGCTTTTCTTTTGGGTTGGTCTCTACTGAACTTCTTGCTAGAGCAGGGCTCTGCAGAAATTTTCTGAAGTATTCAACCAGAACCAATCTTATCCCCTAAATTCTCTTTGGAATGAACCTCCCAAGAATGAACTCAACTACTAACTGAATTTCCCAACTCTCCTTTGTAATGTAGAAGCCTGTGGTGATGTCATTCATTGCCCCATTTGGTTAGAAGGGTCAGGCTGATGAATTATTTTGCAAAATGTAGTTTAAACAAAAGACCTTCACAAAGACTAAAGGATCATGCAAAGTTAATCTTTTTAATTATCAGAGTTAAATGTATTTTTATCATATTGGCAGTTGCATTAGTTCCAATGCCACCATCATGTCTACATGTTTATATTATAATACAAAAGACCCACATAATTTACTCTTTGGGTTTCACTATTCAAATTTATCTCCACAGAAAGCAGAGGTGATAGCAACCATAATAGCTGCAAAATTATTCAAACTATTCCTTAGATATTAAGTGCTCTGTAGACAATGGTAAAATCTAAAGATCATTAGCAGATACATTATCTTCCTTTAAGCAGAGTTCCTAATATGGAAACCTCACGTATGTACTTAATTCCAAAACAAAGCTAATGCAGTTGAAGAGTCTGGATCATGGAGTCTATTTTGCAGGGGGGAAAAAAGACCAATAACCAATAAGTCAAATATTGACAGATTAACAAAGACATCCAATGACTGAATGTCTCAAAGAAAGTTAAAGACAACATCTGCATACATAGCATTTATCATATAACCACTTCTAATATGGGAAACTGTCTTTTAAATGAGAATATTCTGATGCCAGGATGAAGGCCCAAAATGGAGTTTCCAGTTTGCTCTTTTCTAAGTTTAAAGGTGCTTCCCTGGGTTTTCTGGGTTTTTTATTTCCTCAGTGGACTCTGCTTTGGCCATTATTATATTACTGGTTCCAGGAGCCTCTGATTGCTTATCATCACCATCAAAGATAATGTCTTCTGGATTTGGAGGTGGGGGGCAGAATTCTTCACCTGGAAAGAGCTCCTGGAAAAGGGTCTCAGCTTGCTTGACTGCATGCTCATTTCCCAGACCACCGTCAGGCCCAGAGCAGACGTAAACATTGGAAGGTAAGCCATTATAAGAGCTTCTGCTAATTCCTGAGGAATCTCTCATGTTAAAATAAAGAGCCCACAAGAGTCTTGGCTTTCCAAGTTCTTCCTTATCTATTTCTGTTTCAGCATATGGGGTGAATAATTTCTTCACCACTGATTCTAAGTCTTCTTTTGCTGTTTTAGAAGATGGGCACGTCAGATGTACAAGATAGGTGTCTTTCATGCATGTCATGGTTGAAGAACATAATTCAGTGACCCGAACAGCACAAGTTTCTGGTTCCACTGGAGGCACTATCAAAATGGAAATCTGCTGATCTGAATCTGTCTTTAGTATAGACTGATCTGTAATGAGCACTGCTCTGGAGATCTGCTTATACTGCACATTTGAGCAAGTTTCACCAGTAAGGTAACTATCCTCCACAATAAAATATTTAGCATTTATTCTTTGACCAAAGTGATCTATAATTGTTTTACATCTTCCAGAATCTTTGTCGACTACAAGGCATTGCACTTTATGGCGGAGACAATAGATTCCGCCAAAAACCGCACACATCCTGCAGAAACACTGGGGAATTTCTCCTTGGCCATACAAGGGAAATAAAAAGGGAGTGTTGCCAAACCGTCCAAGACACTGAAGGAAGGTTTTTGTTGCTTTAAGGCCATCTATTGTAGTGCATGATGACTGTGATGTCATAGCAATTGAGTGCAGTACAAAATGTTGGAGATTAGGGGTTAATTTTTTAGTTTTTAAATACTCTGAAAATGAACATTGCTTGAAAGCTTGGTATTCATCAGGATGTTGTTCATAGTCTATACAAAACGTAAGAAATTTCATTAGCATCCTCTTTTCAACCATAGTAAGTTCTTTGCTATTAAAGACATCTGCTCTGGAACAAGGCACTTGTTCTACTTTTCCTTCCCGAAATGCAAGAATCCTAGTGACATTTTTAAATTCTGCATATCGACTAACGTTTGATTTGATTAAAAGATCAATTAGCAATCCTTGAGAATAAAGCAGCTTTGATACCAAATCAATATTAAACCTCCTGCCTTCTTTAACTATTTGTGAGTAAGTAATCCTATTTCTCTTTGGTTGGTCAGTATTGTCCTCTACTATAGGTTTGCTTTCATCTTTACCTCCATCTAAAACTGTGGGAACAGACGTTTTATCTCCACAATCATTTTCCTTCTCCTCCTTTTCCTCTGCGTCCTTTCTTTCTAGCGAAATCGCTCTATCGCTTTCTGGAGTGTCTCTGGCAGCCATTTCATAGTTAGTATCATATGAGTCCCTTTCTTTGGGCAAGCATGCAGAATCCAGAGGTTCAGCAAGGGTACTAGATGCCACTGAGGAAGGATTTTTCTGCAGAGCCCCAATCTCTTCAACACTGTCATCCAAATCCTGACTCGCATAACAAAAAACTTCTACGTGTTCAATGGTTGCATCCTTCTTGCGAAGATCAATGGCTTCTTCAGTTTCATCGATCAGGTCTTGCCATGTAGCTGTTCTTTC